>JBCNJP010000886.1:0-44924 GCA_039602395.1 Deinandra increscens subsp. villosa | reverse complement strand
TCAACACGAAAACCTAAATGTCATTCGAAGGCTCAGATCCGAGTCAGATCATCAGAGCCTTAAAGGCTCAGATCATCAGAGCCTTAAAGGCTCAGATCCGTTAGAATGCGCACATTCGGGCATCAGTTGCGATAGTCAGAAGATCCACGCCTCGTCATCACCACGAGAATCCAAGAAAAAAAAAATTTAATCAGTAGGGATCATCACAGGCTTTACTCAATCAATATCAAATAGAGAAAAGCAACATAACCATACATGTAAACCCGATTCTAAGGCAACGGATTGAAACTAAACCGCCTCAGATCATGGCGCGACTGCGAAAAACCGCCTCGACGAAGCCAAAACCGTAGATCTTCGCCATAATCGATACATGTAAACCACACAATGACGACGATTAATCACCATAAGCCTGGTGTACAAGCTTCGGCTGGCTCTCTTCACACGTGCCATATATAAGCACCTTTTCCTTTGTGTCTTGCTTCTTCTTCACTGTGCAAGGCCATCTCAGGCTCTCAGCGTTGATTTAATACTCTCCTTCTTCACTGTGCATTATTGTGTTGCGATGTTCCGCACCTGCTTCTTCCCTTTAGCCTTCTTCGTCTTTTTCTTTGATGAAGGTTGTGGTTCATCAAAAGTTGCTTGAAATTGAGGAGTAGAAGTTTCAAGATTTGGTTGAAATTGTTGTTGTTGCAAGTGTTGTTGTTGCCAGACTAAGAACTGTTTGTATTGTTCGTAGTGGTTTGGTTGCAATTGAGATGGTTTTTGAAATTGACCAAAAAACCGGTTGGGTATTGCTCGTTGTCGTCCAGTGACAAGAAAACGACGTTGGTGGTTTTGGGTCCATGAGAACAAGAAATATTTGTTTAAAAAAAATAAATAAATGGGGCCCACTAGATTTCCGTCCGTTGGGACATGCGGAAGGGAAGGACAAGGAGGCACATCGTCACACATTGGTGTAACACCCGCATCGATATTTATTACGTTTTATGACGTTTGGTTAACGTCTAAGTTTCGGTCCATGAAAATTTTATCACTTATCATCATAAAACATAATCTTATAGAAATAGGTTTAACAAAAGTTAGCAATCGCATTGTTAACACTAAACATGACAATCGTTTCAGCATTAAAATATTTCGCCATTCGTTTATATAAACAAAAACATACTTTGATGCTAAGATCACACAGCTCGAGGTCATCAACTCAAGTTATTTAGTTGTCTTTCATTACACACCTTGATACATCACATGTAATTACTGAGCAATCCATTATTCGGTTTGGTGATAAAAGCAATCATTCGTAAAATTAACCCTTTGGCTCATTTTATCGTTATTGCATCCGCAATATTGTTACGTCTATTAATCACGTGCAATCCATTATTCGGTTCAGTGATAAAAGCAATCAGTTCGTCTATTGTTTAATTACACACATAATAACAAGTATAGACCTTTAGTCACTTGAGTCTTGGATTTTTTTTTTTCCTATTGTTGGTTATAATGCTCTAAAAGCCACCTCGACCATCTACCGATTTCATTATCATTAAGCTACAGCTTTTACCCACAATCACCCAGTCACCCTTCTAAGTTTAGTTCACCAATCCCATATATTCCATGTGTTATTTAACCAATTTGACCCATAGGGCCACTTTCTCTCTTTCCAAATGTGTCTAATTCACATGGTGCAAACAAAGCATAACATAACCATACCTATAACTAATTGCATAACATAATAAAATCTTACCTCGCGAGCTCTAACTTCCTTCACCCGCTTTAGTGCTTTATCCTTTCCATATAATTGCCCAAATGAGGTCTTCCATCCATGTTAGGCTTATACAAAAACAGCATCAATCTATATCACATGTCAATTTCATAATTCATCAATTGACATTCTAATAAGCCTTACATCATTTTGGCAGTATAAGACATCTAGCATGAATACACATGTGTCCTTTTTCTCTATATTTGGTTCTTGAACCATTTTCATATATTACTTCATTCAATCATAACATTATCATAGTTCCATGTCTAACACCTTAATGAGCTTTTATCATTTAAGCATAATTAACAATAATACAACTCAAAGAAATTTATCATCAATTGGAGCTTTAATCACTAACCAACACAAGGCTTTACTTCAAGTATCCATCCACACCCATTGTATCAACAAAGTGCTCATCTTGGCATTTAATCAAACACTTGGCATGCATGATATCAACAAGTAATTTCCAACCTAATTTACTTAGGTTCTAAAATCCATGTTTTGCTTAACACCATCATGTAGCAATTTCTTGCATTAGCATACAAGAAATAGTTCATATTGTTCCAATTTCTCCACCATTTCAATAATTAAGCATAACAGGTTCCCAAAATCCCAAACCCATTAACCTAAAATCGCAACATAGAGCATTCATGCAACAACTTAATAGTTAAGTAAATTAACTAAGCATTTTAGTGTCTACTACATGATTCCATCATCATCTAACCACCATAACACAAACTCGCAGCCCCATTGACCACTTTTCATTATAAATTTCGAAACTCAACATGCAAAAATGTTTAGGTTTGCTTACCCCTTAACCTCCAAGTAATTAGCAACACTTTAGGCTTCCCAATTTCGATTTCCACCTCACAAATCGTCGCCTTGAGCTCCAGGATTGTGGTTTTCGATTTCTAGGGTTATGGAAAGGTGGGAGAACGTCTTCCAGAGGATGGAAATACGCTTTCCCCCAATTCCCAGCCTTTGATTAATTGATTTAACTCTAAATACAACTTTAGTCCTTCAGTTGTGATATCATAATTGTATATAACTATGGGTAAAGTTCATGTACAAACTTTTTTTTATTGTGAGAACTTAAAAACCCATTTAAATAAGGGGTAGGGGTGTAATTTTACGTTTTCCTTTCATAAGTTGCGTTGATACCTAGGTTAATTCACGTATTTCACTTCCGCTCATCCTTCTTCCCCAAAGCTATCGCTCGATTTGTTTCTTCTACTTCCCGTGCTCGTTGATTCAATCTCGCCAGTTTGAGTTCCTAAATCGCACCAGGTAATCGATGTTGACCCCTGTTATGGGGGATTTGTTGTTTTGTTGGATTTTGGTTGGTGTTGAATTTGGGTAAATATACAAATATTGATGAAATTTTGAAGGGATATACAGAATTTGAACTCTGACTCTCCGACGACGTGGGGCACATTTAATCTCTTAGGATCTGCTTTCAAATCTAGGATGTAACTGATAGCAATCCACTGCCAATTTTTTATGGTTTCTCTTGTATGATTGATCGATTGATTGTGGTCGATTATTATGTTTTAGAAAGGAAATATTCAAATCTATTTAACTAATTTTCTATTTATATCATATTTCCGTTTGATGAATGTACATTAATCATATTCTGGTTTTCTAATTATATGTGAATACACTGTCATCTTACATAGGTATGAGTTCAAGGGACCCCTGGTAGGGTTTATGAGGGAGGCTATCAAGTTTTTGTGGATTTTTCAAGGAGTTCATCACCATGCTTTGTGTAAGTTCTTACCAGTATGTTATTTATATATATGGAAGATTGTTAGGTTAACTCCGTGGTGATTTCCAGTCATCTATTGTATTGTTGATTTAACGATGGACGAACACTCGCACACTTCGAATAAGCTGGCAACAATGATAGGTTTCACTCCATGTTGCATAAGAGCATGTGGGTAGTGTGTCATCAACTTGCTAGCATTGAGAAGTTTGCTTGTGTATTCCATCATAGTATGCCATCAGCGAGCTCTTGACCTCATAGATGGAAGAATGTGTGAATTATCACCCCAAATAGGGAAAACATATATATGGGTATGCATACACCTATATGTATCCAAGATCTCATTTCAATTTGATTTGGGTAAAGATTAAAGACCTCATTTCGCCTCAATTTTACTTCCCGAATTTTCCAACTACCCTTATTCACCTAACGTTGTATGGTGAAGATGTGAATGGTTTCAAAGTTAACATTGTGGCTTGAAGAATCAAAATCATGTGTAGTCATTTTCATTAAAAAAAAAAATACAACTGTTACTGATACAACAAATCTTATCAGATTCATTCCAAGGTATCCATCCCACCATTATCATTAATGAAACGGTTGATGAGATATTCGAGTCGAGTTAAGGTGTATTTATTTCACCAATCCATTCATCTAGATAAATGCACAAGCAAATTTATTTATTTTTGCAGTTATTTGTTATGGATGGGATGGACTTGTTAGTAAATTTCTTTTTAGTACTTTCTTCATGGACACATTAGTTAATAATTTTTTTTTACTATAAATAGATACTTCTTGGTACCATTAACAAAGTTTATAGTTAGGCTTAGATTCATGCTTTCATTTTTGGTGTACAAGTGATATCCCTAAACAAAATTCTATATATATTTTTTCTAATTGCAGCCTTCCTATATAATTATTTGGACTTTGAAGCTTCAAAATTTTTGCAACCTTCTTGGTGAAGTGAGGAGTACAAGATTTGAAGACTTCTCGTGGAGACTTGGACTTTGAGATGAATTGATTGGTGAAATATTAAATTGTAACTCAGTTTGTAGCTTCAAGACAATTTTTACTTTTTAATTGGTAATTTGGTATTTGGATGTTTAGTTTAAATGTACTCATATTTTGGTGAAGGCTTTTTACTTTGAGATAATATGTAATTTTGAGTTTGATGTGTTTTTTTTTTAATTACTTTTGGTTGGTATATATGAATTCAGATATCCGGTTCACCATCCGACCCAAAATCCAAAAATTTGGATATCCGAATTTCGGATACAAATTGGGTGGTATAGCTTCAAAACCCTTTTACGTTTTTGAATATCCGAGTGTTCAGATATATGATTGTGGACACCCCTAACATATATGCAAAATATTCTATGCTGCATGTATGT
This sequence comes from Deinandra increscens subsp. villosa, assembly GCA_039602395.1. Classification (NCBI taxonomy): domain Eukaryota; kingdom Viridiplantae; phylum Streptophyta; class Magnoliopsida; order Asterales; family Asteraceae; genus Deinandra; species Deinandra increscens. Next base: position 40,015 of record JBCNJP010000886.1, on the reverse strand, counting down.
GTTTATAGGTTTAAATAAAACCAAAACATGTTTCTGATTAGGTTGCATACAGGCAACATTAAATCAAACCACGTTTTTACTTATGTTGCATACATGCAACATGACTATGATGCATATATGCAACGTGCCTGTGTTTATACTTTATAACTTTATAATATTCTAATTCTATATTGCATATATGCAACATGGCAATGTTGCATATATGCAACATGACTATGATGCATATATGCAACATGACAATGATGCATATATGCAACATGATTATGATGCATATAAGCAACATGACTATGATGCATATATGCAACATGACTATGATGCATATATGCAACATGACTTTGATACATATATGCAACATGACTATGATGCATATATGCATCATGTTTGTGTTTATAGCTTTAAACTATATGATATTCTAATTATATATGCAATACAGCACACATGCTCTTTAAAGTTGTATATTTATACTTCACATATGCAAGATGTATTTTACATACATTGAACTTAAAAACTCTTAAATATACAACTTTAAGTAAAACCAATTTAATACATACTTGGCTCACTTCCACATGTCAGGACACTACTAGAAATTACCTATCGAAGCAAATATGTTTACATCGATCTTTAAAATTGATAAAAACATCAACTAACTACGAGCATCCCTTTTGGATCATAATGTTGCTGTAAATAATCAAAATTGTATAAAAAAACTACAATTGAAATAACGTACTTAGTCTAAGCATATATTTAGGACATCATACAATCATTTTGAATTCCAAAATCAAAACCAGACTTCAATTAACAGGATCCTAACCCTAATTTGTAAATCAATTCAAAGCCATAATTTCGGTGCAAATCAAAACCGTCGTCGCTAACATCCTTTCCCGATGCAATTCATGTGGTGCAGCTTTAATATTCTGTACTCGTTCTACCAGTTTATGGCTTCTGGAAGATATAATTAGCACCTGTTCTATTAATCCATGAAAATGTCTTGCTGCAAGATACACCAAAATTAATGTTTAATTTATAGAAGTTAAAACCATAAAGTAAAAAATTGTCATCATAAAATCACAAAACATGTTACAAATGTGATCTTTATTCAAGACGCATTTTGAAGATTGGCCACGTTACATATGCAAACAAAAAATATATCATATTCTAGAAAAGATGCAAATGCAATATAGCAACCCAACATGCATCAATCAACATGTAATCTAACAAGAACAATTAAGCCACATTCATCGGAAATCAAACATGAACTAAATTAGGATCTGTTTAGAAAATAAACTCAAAATGTAGGCTAGCAAGAAGCATAACTAGATTATATAACAAAATATTATCGTGTTTGTATTATCGATAGGATTTCCAGAACTAAGCTCGGGCACCACGACTATCCTATCCAGAACTAAGCTCGGGCACCACGACTATAAGGGAAAACGCCTCAAGGCCTGAAGTCATTGTTTCATGTACATGTAGCTCAAAATTTGCTAACATTTGTCAACATTGGTGATGTAGTATGGTGATTACTAATGATTTTAAATGATAAAAAAGGCCAACATAGAATTTTTTTTAAGACATACAATTTCTGGTATTACATACATCGTGTAAGCTAGGCTCTAGCATCAGGTTTTAAGGCCAAAATATCAGCACCAATCAACACAATCTCCACCATCAATCCAGCACATTTCGAGTATTCCTCCCTACAAAGCTCCTCTGGATGTGTGTCGGTATCCACCCCAATCCGAGCCGACGACAGCTGGATCAGAAGCCCCATTTCCGTCGCCTACATCAACAACCACAACAGAAAGTATCCGGCAATCGCTCCCGCTGAAGATTTTATGTGTTTGTGTATCTACAACACTACGTGAATTTGTGTTTAACTAAAATAGATCGTTGATCTGAATGCACTCAACATCGTGATTTCGTCAAGTTAACGAATAATCTGTTATTTTCGATTGATTACCTGGTATTTTCCTTCCTCTCCGTTGACGATTTCATCTTTGGATTGTTGATTTTGATGATGGATTGTTGATTTTGGAACCCTCGCAATCGGTCGTTTACGTTATGAGAGAGAGGAAGAGGGAGGGTTACGCTACCTCTTCTATTTCTTTTTTTATTTTACCCAGACTGCCCCTGTAGTTCATTTTGTTTAAAAAGCTGCGCGAAATTTTAAGTTTTTATCAAAACCTATCTTAATTAACTTGGTTTTTAAGTTCTTACAATAATATTAGTTTGTACTAGAACTTTACCCATATAACTATATATATACAATCTCAAAGTTTACCTATGGAATTGTGTCCTTTTTTGTCATTTTTTTTAAATCTAATCTATAATATATACATACAATGAAAGATATTTCTCGAAACCTATTGTAGCCCAGTTGAATTTGTTTTTGCCCCCATACCTCAAGACCCAAGTTCGAATTTTTATAACAACCTTTTTTACTTTTTTTTTCTTTTTTCATTTTATTATATCATATTAATATTAACTCCTCTGTTTTTGTTTTCCATTTTATTATTTACTATCAACTATTAATATTATTGTTTGCTTTTAAACATGTTAATTTTTTTCCCGGGTAAAATGTTACCGTGATATTTTTTATGTATGTTCGTGTATAATATTTATAAAAAGTAAAACGTTGCACGTTTGGCATATGAATCTTTTTCTAAATATATGTGGCATTGCCATACAATAATTCTATATACATATAATAGACAACTTATGTCTCTAATACACCTGTAGATTCATTTTATATATGTTTATATATGTAAGTTCTCCTATAACGTTAACTTTCATGATGTCGTCGGAGTGGTTACTTTATAAAAAACGTTGCACGTTTGGCATATGAATCTTTTTCTAAATATATGTGGCATTGCCATACAATTATTCTATATACATATAATAGACAACTTGTGTCTCTCATACACCTGTAAATTCATTTTATATATATTTATATATATATGTTCTCCTAGAACGTCAACTTTCATGATGTCGTCGAAGTGGTTACTTTTTTGATTTGCAGGGTCTTTGTTTTGGTTTGGCGTGGGTTCGAACTTTACCACTTTAAATTTGGTCCTTATTGTTTTCACTACAACATAGCTTTATTTTTTTATATAAGTTTTTAGGTGTACCAAGTACCACATATTTTACACGAATCAAGGAAATGGTCAATACACAGGCTATTTTACACACACACAAAAATTTTTTATATATATATATATATATATATATATATATATATATATATATATATATATATTTGATCCTTAAAGTGTTTGGATACAAAAAGTTTTATTCCAAACGACGTCTGGTATTAGCTGCTGCCGAAAAAGTGTCTGTGAAAAGTTAAAGATATGGAATTTAACATCTAGAATTTAAAACATGGAATAAGCGGTAAATGAAATTTTAAAAAGTGGTTAGTACACTTATGAACCTATATTCACTCTTTTCCTGTATTTTCCACGAACCAAATAAATGGTCAATACTGTAACACCCCCCTCCGCCGCCCCCTGCCAGGTGCGGGGGATGGTGTGGGACCGGCTGTCCGTATCAGTTTACTCGGCACCAACAACAGAATAAAACATACAAGAACACGGACGTCCAGTCCTCATATTGAAACCTTAGGCCGGCTCTTGATGGAGGATGTACAATGCACCTCTTGCCGACCTAATAGAATCGGGAGCCCCGGATAGACCCAGGACTGAACAAACAAATGATACATACATCAAGGAATTGTAGTCATAACATGCACTGAACAACATACATTCATTAATTTCATACAGGCTCTATCAGATAGCCACAACTAGTACCCCAATGTTCCTGTACAGATACATCATCACCTACACACACTTGCCTGCAACATAAGTCAACACAATGTCAACAACAAACGTTGTTGGTGAGTCGTAACTACCATCATCACATTAACAGTTATTAACACATTCAGTTCATAAATCTATCATGTCGCACCCAAGTTCAAACTTCATGTACTCTACGGGCATGTCGCAATCAGCCGTAATCCCTCTACGAGTAGAAATTTAGTTTCATCATATAAGGACATATTCCCCCTAGTTACCTAATACTAGAGGATCCGGATGAATATGGATAATTCAACTATAATGGCCGTTATAATCCCTTATGTGCCTAGTGGCTCAATCTTATTGACCGTGTTCGACATGATAATCATAACAGATATAACAAATACATCATAGCATAAATGTAATCTCAAACAGTTAACTAATGAGGGAAGTCAGAGGACTCACAGATCTTCGAAGTACCAAGTCATACGGATAGGATTGCGTACAATCCACCGATGTCACAGATGCAATTGCCTAGACAAGGCTTAACGTCATGTTAAGCTTGGAGAATCCAATAACCTAAACAAGTATAGGTACACTTAATTTTAACACAGTAATAATACTGGTTAGGCTCGGTTGTGCTCCGTGCCTTAAACGATACGATACGTCTACAAGTTGAGGTCCCAATACAACCGGATGTCCCAATACAGTCGTATGGCCTAAACCTGGTTACGATCGTAAATTATCTGTCAATCTCTAATTAAACAGTTCCTGCCGAACACGGTCGTATGTCTTTAATGGCAATACAGCCATGTGGACTGTTTGACATATTATCTAAACTAAACCAAACGATGTCGCTCGAGTCTCGATCGTGTTATGTTTTATAATACTTCAAATGTTACATAAAATCATATCTTATGTATATACATCAATCTATTTATGATTTACATAAAATCATAGCTTTTACATAAAATCATATCTTATGTATACTTCAAATGTTATATATGTTTCACATAAAATCATAGTTTTTATGCACAAGTTTATTCGTTCATACTTCACATAAAATCATGATATTTATTTACATGAAATCATAGATTTTGTATATATTTCTATCCATCTTATAGTTCACATGAATTCATGAATTGTTAATAATAATTCATAATATTACTTCACATAAAATCATAGGTTTTATATATATTTATCCGTTTTGTAGTTTACATGAAATCATAACTTCTATTAACAAAAACATACCTTCATTTATTTAAACTTACATAAAATGATAAGTTTTCCTCACATGAAATCATAGTATTATATAGCATAAAATCATAGTTTTTATTACATAAAATCATAGTTTATGTATATAATCTCTAAAACCGGTTAATATATATATTTACAGAATATCCCGTTTTTGTTTGATCTTGATTTATATAAAATCATACCTTTCATAAAATCAAAGCTTTGTCATCGTAAGATCATAACCTTGTTAATCATGAAATCATAAGTTTATTACATAAAATCATAATAACGCTTTATATATATTTTTCTTGTTATCAATGTTTTATAAACATAATACTTCTGTTTGACAGAACGTTCCTCACACGACGTATACAATACTACTAAATCAATAACAAGATAGCGAACATGGTTATACCTCCGGTCGGTACGCAGACTCGATCCCGGTTAACTGAAAACGCTAAACACATCCGAATTCGATGAGCGAATAGTCCATTCCAAGTAGAATTTCGCCACGAACAATAATCCATGCTCGGTTTCCAGATTTGACCGCGTTTGACTCGAGATATATGTTGACCAGCCTTGACGGGTTTGACTTTTGTTGACCAAAAGTCAATATTAAGCAAAAATAGTCCCAAACACTTCTATGACCAAAACAAGCACCATCATCCCTTTACCATCGTCCAAACAACCATCATTCCTCCTCAAACATAAAGAAACACCTTCTAGTTTTCTTAGAGAATAAAAATGGAACCAAAATGAATAACCACCAACACTGTAATCTGACCGGCGGCCGGAGGCCATGGCCGCCGCCGGTCGATTTACCACCGCCGCGAAACCGCCACCACCATCATCCAAACATCATCATAGCATAGTCTAATCCCTAGATCTGTAACATGCAGGTAAGGAATCGGGTTCATAAAGAGAAAAACGAGATGAAATAATAGTAAACCCAAGTTCCAGTCCCGATTACTTACCGATTGGCAATTAGTAGCCGGAAATGGCGACCTCGAGTCACCGGATTTACGGCTGGGGAGAACCCCCACTCGAACCCGTCACCTGTAAGCGAGAAAAGAGAGGGGAAATCATGGCTGGGAGATCTCAAGTGCGCACAAAACTCGCCGCCGCCGTCTGACAGGGCGGAACCCTAGCCGCCGCCGCCGCTGGGCTGCCGAGTCGCGGCTGTCACCGCTTCTGCTGCGCCGGAGATGGATGCAGATGGGAGAGCAGAAGGTCGCCGAGCGTCGGCCATGGTCGGAGACCGGCCGGACGCTGCCTGGGGGTCGCCGGAAGTCGCGACTGCCGCCGCTCTGGTTGCTACGCCGGTCTCGATACAAACAGGAAAGAGAGAGAGAGAGTGTCGGGGAGGGAGAACAGCGGGAGGTGAGGGAGGTCGCCATCGGACCGCCGCGGTTGGCCGGAGATGGCCGCCACTGGGTGCGCCGCCGCCGTGGCCGGAAAAACGGGGAGAAGGGAGGAAGGGGAGAGAGCCTCACGGCTCTTTCTCTCTCTTTCTTTCTTTCATTCTAATCTCTACACACAATTGTGTGTGTATATGTTTTTACAAAAGAAAAGCAAGTACTACACTTGTACTTGGTCAAACACTAGGTCAATTGTAGTACACTTCTAATAAAACCAGTATTATACAGTATTATACCGCGATATCCGAACATGTTAAATACTGAATGCTTCGTAAATAATTCACACTAAATCCCGAACGACTGGAATATTATATAAGCCTCTTAAATAGTCTCAGAATACTTGAAATGACGGATTTATCCATAACCTGTTAATTATTCGATCAACGGGCGGTGTAGAGCGCGTATCCGACGCGAATCCCGTCTAACTCCGTTTTTCGAACCGAACATATTTCCACGATTGTAATTCCCTGTAAACACTTAGAAAAATATGTATAACTTCACAGGGTCGGTTAAGCCATCTTAAATAATTATATATGTCCATTTCGGTTTATATCGCGTAACAGTCCCATTTACCGATTTCATCGTTTCTCGTTCCGCAACACCTTGTATTTCATAACGAATCGTTAGAATACTTATAACGAATTATCCGGCCCTCGATTATATGGATTGGGCCTTTGATGGGCCACAATTCTCTTAATGGGCCTAACGGGCCTAACTGGGCTTACCAAGTCCAGTTTATTAATTGGAAAAATTTCCCCCAGTTTTACCGGAATTAACAAGGTGTTACATTCTCCCCTCCTTAAATGAATTTCGTCCCGAAATTCGCCCTACCTACCAGACGGGGAGTAACCTAACGCTTGTGGATCACATCACGCATGATGTTCTCCTAGGGACATCTATCTTATTAGTGCCACCACGTGGCCCGTGATGTCTTCCTATGATGTTACTACCTAGTGGACTTACATGCTGTTAGCGTGGGCTTACTATCACTTCATACTTGACAGTTCGTCTTAATATTTCACCGTGTGGTATCGGCTATCACTCGGTCTTGATACGGCGTCCCGTATATAGTACTATAATTGCAACTAAAGGCAGTACGATTACCGTTTTAGTGATAATGCCACCACTTGGTGCAAATATCGTATGTCTTCTTCCTACCGGCTCCGCTACTACGAACGTCCTATATACTTTTAAGTGATTTCACTACCACACGGACTAAATCACCACTCTGTAGTGTTACCAGAAGGAATTTCTCTGACATCAAACCATAGGAACCATCTGTCACTTCTCGATCAACATTCTTTTCCCATCACCCTCACTTGGTGAAACATGCGGAATTAATCAGCCTCACCTTCATAGGTTTACTGATAATCTGACCTAGTAACTGATTCCTATAGTTGCGACAAGTCACAATTTGACGAGTCCTTCTCATGAATAGATTCTCAGAAGAGAAGTTGCAGGATTTCATGTTAAGGAACCGACTAAAAACATATGCCCTATCACAGGGAATGTTGTGGCCTTATAGGAACACATCCAATACTTAGCCATCGGCCCTGTCACATCGAACCTTATATGCGTTTTAACGCAAAGGTCACTTCAATACACCCAGAGGGTCCTAACTTAGGTCTATCACATAAGTTGTGTAGCACAATTACACAACAGAACATACGAAATGATAACGCATCAAAGTATTGCTATAGGTTTCATATCATACGGACCGACACGCCAACTTCATAGTATCCTGGTCATACCAAGCTACTCATAGCTTATCATTACAGTTCCATTCATGGAAACACATAAGAGTCCTCTTGACTACAAGTCAATCACATGGACTCACATATTCGATTCGATCTATCAAGATCACCATTTCCCAAGGATACTTAAAGCGCTTGTCAAAGGTCCTTACCATGAAGATAATCACGATATTCAGAGATAATCATACTTACAAATACTATAACCGCATGAGGTTTTCAGTATTCTACAAGTAGTCTATACTACTAATCAATTTCAATATGCTCATACTCATATTCCATCACGGTTCCAGGTTCATAGGTTATCAAGATACTCAACTTTTCGAGTATAGTATATAATCTGACTTCACCATTAATGGTGATTCAAGATGTCTTTCACAATTTCATTCTTTCATTACAAGTTAACCGGCTACACTAGCCAAGGGCATCATACACCTCGCTAGATGAACCGTTATAGACGATCAATCATTTCCAGCCTGAAGGATCCAATCCCAACAAGTCATGCATCGCAAATACATAACCTGACATCGATCATAAATGCCTCGTAGTTGGTTCCAAACGCACCAACGGTCGTGCCAATTCCATAACGTTAATAGCTACTCATAGCTATCTCTGTGTGTCCCTCTCTGGAGACACAATATCTTTGCTCACATAATTGATATATACATACCGAACTTTACCCGTACATGCCTATTCAAGGTTTGGTTCACAAAGGACATTATGTCTCGCTCCGAATATCCAGTCACGACCACACGAAACCAGAAGAGATTATTGGGTAACTAGTGGAACACAACTTCACTTTACGTTAACCATCCCCTACTCTTAAATCATCACAAGTCGTAGTCGGATTGATTAGGCAATATGGATATATAAACCAAATAATGTTTCTGTCTCTCCCCTCCTTTGCGTTCAGCAAAGGATTAAAATATATATATCCATGGTACGTGTTAAGTTTATCAATCTCACGAATTCATCAATTCAATCTAGTCCACCTGGACCAACATATCATTAGCCTACACTCTTTAGAATGTCGCCTCTAATCTCCTTTTGACATGTGTCAAGGGTTCAGGGTAATTATTCACATGGAGTGTCACATTACTCCTAATCGCCAGTCCATTTTCTCTAAAGGACTTATGTCATTGCCGTCAACACTAGCTCACCAATCATCATAAACATGTGGTCTCTATACCTACCTTCCACACTTCCTGATTCAGGCGCCGTAAACCATCATGCCAAAGGTGTTTATATATAGGGCTTACCGCAGCCATCCCACCACACCTCGGACATAATGATAAATGCACCGTTACCTTGCATGTGTACGTTCTCATACACGTGTTGTAGCCTTTAGGCCACTGCCATTTGGTAGCATGCAAGCAATACTCGCATCAGTTACTCTCATATATTCTAGTATGTCCACCATTCTCACCTGGCTTTGTATAGTTCTATACATCGCCACCAACTTATGGTTAAATCATAAATCTGTCTTCATCATTCCTGGTAATGTTCCAAACATTTGCCATCCTTAGGTCGCACTCTGTAGTAATGTTACTACTAGACCTTGCTATCTTGCATCACGACTCCTTCTTGGAATCACTGAACGAACCGACATCAAAATGTCTTTCATAAAATTAAATCTATCATGACAGTTATTGTCAAGTTCCTTAAGCCCTGTTGGCTTAGGCAATAGATTTAATAAGAAGAATTCTAATTTCGGACAATCCACGTTTCCGTTGGAAACTAGCCGTATGGTTCTTTGCTAACCAATTAGCTCCAGGATTATCGTCCGGATTTAGAATACAAGCACAATTATCAGACAAACGCACGAAGTTAACGTCGATCTCAACGCCTGAGATTTACGTGACAGTTACTTGTGTGATAATTCTCCACGAAAATCGAGACACTTACTTGTCTCAGCTTCCAAGCCTTTGCACTTTAACTATTACTCACACAAGTATGGAAACGGTACGAATCAAAATACCGTATATTAGGATAGAAGCAGGGTACTCTCACCGATGGTGCCACCTCTGCCGGATCAAATTAACAAGATCAATCAAAATGGTCGTGCGACTAACGGAAAAATTCCATCAACTACGCAAGGCTGATGGTACAAGGTGATCAGATCACGAGTCGGATATGATCTGAAAGTAACAACTTTACACAAGAGAGATTTCAAAATAATCATTAGTACATATAATGTCGTCCGCGTCGTAAGGAGAGGTAAGGAATAATAAGAAGAATTTGTCGTCATCTGCTACTGCTTCACATCTTGTCGTCATCTGAATAAATTGTTGTCTCATATGCTTCGCCATGTTGAATAGAGATAATTAGCATCGTCGTGTCGTCGTGGGTAGTTGTCGTCCGTTGAGCTTCGCTTTGTCTTGAAATTCTTCATTATGTCCGCCTTAATCGTTTTGGTCTTCAGTTTCAATCCACTTCATCTAATTCTCTTAGTTCATGCAGGCGAGAGTTTCTAGTTAGATAACTCCGGTCCTATAAGTGTTTTCATTCCTTTTGTCTACAATCTTGCTGGCAACAACTTTCGATATCGAATAAAGAGATAACCGAAATACTACATTAGCAAGTAACACGTATCATATTTGAATAGGCAATAAAATATGCATCTATGACGTGGAATCAGTTTCCTTTTACGTTTCACGACGTCTCAAGGAACACCTTTTTCATAGTTGGGGTACTCTTCATGTCTCCCGGAATATCACATCGGGAGCCCTCATAACAAGGAACACGTTTTTTTTTCCAGAGTTGGGGTACTCTTCATGTCTCCCGGAATATCACATCGGGAGCCCTCATAACAAGGAACACGTTTTTTTTTCCAGAGTTGGGGTACTTGTAGGGCTATATTATGTAAGGCATGAACATTAGTTGGGCTTTGTTTTTGGGATTGTTCTATTTAATGTAATTGGGCTTCTAGTTTACGATTTGGGCCTCTTGGGCCAGTTTAGGTTTACGATTCATATGGGTACTATATAAACCCATTTGTCTTTGTTTGTAGGTAAGCTTTTCAACCTATTCAAAGCAGTTTACGATTTTCATCATATTTTGCTATTTACGATCAGCTTCTAGTAGAGATTTATCATTCAAGACTTCATCTTTATCATAGATCTAGTCTATTCTTCTACTATTTCTCTTGAATCAATCTTATACAAGGATTCCGCACTTGTATTAGATTAGATATCGTGTGTTTGGGAGATTTTCGGACCTACAATTGGTATCAGAGCCAAGAATCTTAGATTCGAGGCTCTCACGATATTGATTCAAGAGTTTTCTGGGTTTGTGTTCAAGTTTGGTTGAAGATTTGAAGGTTTTTGGGGTTTACGATTGCTGCTACTGCTGTTTCTGGGTGTTTACGACAAGTTTCTGGGTTGGTTTGAAGGTTTACGACTGCTACTGTTTGAAGATTTGCATCGGAATTACGTTTACGAGTTCAAGATTGGTTTTTTATCTATTTACGATCATACTTTGGTCGGAAACAGTGTTTACGACCCGGAAACAAGTGTTTACGAGTGTACTTGTTTATCGTAATCAAGTTTACGATTTGGTTGGGTCGGAACCAAGGTTTACGATTTTGCAGGATCGGGAACAAGTGTTTACGATTCGAGGATCGTAATCGTATAATCGTAATCTCTGTTTACGATTCTCTTAAGGCGGTTAACTGTTTACGGGTTTGACGTGTTATCGGAAACGTGTTCACGATCGTAATCGGGTTGTGTGGATCGTAATCGGCCATTTACGATCGTAATCAAGGGTTGGCTATCGTAATCTCAGTTTTTGGACGTTTGGACTTTAGATTTAGGTTTCCTAAGCTTTTGAAATGGATTTTGAGCCGAGTATGTACCAGAAATTGGACTTCGAGATCGGATCTATAACTCGTCCGCCAAGACTAACTTCAGCGGATAATTTCTTAGAGTGGAAATACAGATTCGAAAATCATTTGAAGAGTGTGGATCTGAGGTTATGGAGGGCTGTTGTGAATGGACCGTTTACACCTACTCACACAACAGGAACAAATGCAGGGAAAGAGAAGAAAGAAGACGAGTATGATGATGATGACTGGGAGAGGTGCAACAAGGCCGAAAGGGCATTTGCGATAATGACTATGGCCCTAACTCCAGATATTGCTCAAGGATTCAAACACTGCAAAACAGCAAAGCAACTGTGGAATGCTTTGATTGTTGCTTATGAAGGGAACCCTGATATTAAGGCTAGTCGGAAGCAGATGTTGAAGCAGAAGTTTAACTTGTTCAATCATATTCAGGGTGAATCGTTTGAAGCTCAAGTTCAGAGGTATGTGTCACTGATGGCAGAGATGTCAAGTTATGGAGTAGAGCCAGATACTGAAGACAAGAATTTAAAGTTGCTGAATAGTCTGCCTAAGTCTTGGAACACCAATATATCAATCATCAAAGACAACAATAGGCTGAGTGAAGTGACTTTGGATGAATTAATCAACAAGCTGAAATCCAAGATGATCGATGATAAGCAGAGAGAGCTGAACCACATAAGTTCTCTAAGTTTGGCTGGAAAGTTGAATCAGGCTCTGTTGTCAGAAGAAGTTGAGAGTAAGCATGAAGGAAAGTTTACGGGGAATGGATCAAGCTCAGCTCCTATGTCTAGTGCATTTGTTGCACAGCCTCAAGGTAGTTCAAGCGGAGGTGTCAACGCTGAAGATGTCAATGATCCTAATTTTGCCCTTGGTATGGGTTTCATGAACAGCTATCATGCCCTTGTGGCCGGGAATCTTGTACCTTCTGATATGGTGGCTGGTGATCTTAATCAGATAAATCCTGAGGACGTGGAGATGCTGGATGTCTCTTGGCAAATGGCCATGGCTGTCTTCAGAGCCAAGAAATTTATGGCCAAAACGGGAAGGAATGTCTGGAAGGATCAGGATAAAATCAGAATGGGGTTTGACAAGTCGAAGCTAAGGTGCTATAATTGTGATGAGTATGGTCACTTTGCCAGGGAATGCACGAAGCCCAAGAAGGAAAGAGCTGAAGAAAAGAAGGTTGCTGAAGTGAAAGGAAAGGGTGATGCCAAGGCACTGGTGGTTCAGGAAGGTGGTGGTTATGACTGGAGTTCTCAGATGAAGGATCTTAGTTTGTCACATGCTTTGATTGCTACTGCAGAAGAGGATAATGAAGAAAATCATGCCTTTGTGGTCACTGATGAAGGAAAGCCTGAGGAGAGTCAGATAGAAGACAAGGAAGCGTTCGTTGCTGATGCTGAAAACCTAAAGGTATGTTCTGATCCCACTTGTGCTCGTATTATTCTTGGTCTTAGACAAATCTGTAAGAATTATCAAATAGAATTGTTTGAGGTCAAGTGTGAGAGGAGCTCATTTAAGGGTAGATGGGTAAAAAATGAGGAAAAGGTTAAGGCACAAAAGCTAGATATAGTGAAGTACCAACAGATAGCAACTGAGAAATCTATCCTGTATGATAATGCCAAGTTAGAAATAGCTGACCTTAGAAAACAGGTAGATGAATTGACTCATAAGACTAATGAGATGCAAGTTCAGTTAGATATGAATCAATTGAGAAACAAGAGAATGCTTCAGGCAGGTAAAGAACTATCTCAGGCAGTTGTTTGTGGACAAGTAGGAAAACACACACCAGGTTTTGGATCAGAAAAGTCTGACAAGTCAGTGGCCGCAAATGTTATAATTCCCCCACCTATCCCTAGAGATATCATAGGAATGCTCTATGAGGAGGACCAAGTAGATAGAACTAGCTCAGGATATCATGAAGCTGGTCCTCCTATAGATAGCTTGATGGTTGGTGTGACCCCTATGACAGAAGTAGAGAAAGAACAGGAGAAACTTGGTTTATATAGGACAGGTAGTCAGAACAATGTAGTTGACCTCACAACTAAACCAGGTTCTTCCCAGGAATCTTTAAACAATAATGTTAGTTCTTCTAATGTTTTTGTTACATGTGCAGATGTTGTAGGCATTGAAGATGTATCTGGGGAGGATGCTGAATGCTTGAGGGTCAATGAGTGTCATGAGTCTAGTTGTTCTGTTTCTAGTTTACCTAAGGATGACGTTCTGGCATCTGTGTCAGAACTTGAAACATCCAAGTCCAATCAAATTGTCTTGTTAAAACATGTTTCTAATCCTAATGAAGGCGTTAGTTCCTTTAAAATGCGTGTTCCTAACACAAAGATTGGCCGTAAGTCTAGGCCCAATGATTTTGTTCCGTATCCCCAGGTTGTGTCAACTTATAATAGAACTGATAAATCAAAATCTGAACAATTTTGTTTAATAACACAACCTGAAAAACATTCAAAACGTGTGATACACAAATGGGATGATCAACCGGAATGGAAGTCGTCTTACCCAAGACGCTCATACTTGTGTAGCAATGTCAATGGGCCTAGACAAATGAATTGTTTTCAATGTGGTCAACCAGGTCATTTTGCTGCTAATTGTATGAACAGACCCTATGAGCCATATTATCCGCAGAACAAGCGGACAACTATGCTTGAGAAAATGATGAGGGGTGAGAACAGAACTCAAAAACAGCAAGCATCGTCACAGGGGAAGCAAAGTTCTGAACCAATGAAGACTCAACAGTCTAAGGTTCTAAACACAAAGGCCCCAGTGACGAAGCCTGTCAATGAAAGGAGAGATGTGGGCCAAACTTCCAAACCTGCTTATGCAGCTAAAGGAGTTTTTAACAAACCAAATAAATTGAAAACAAAACCTTTTGAGAAACAAGTACCTAAAGTCCATCAGGCTGCTAAACCTAAGGGGAAAGCAGTTATAGAACAACCAAAAGTTGTCACTCAACCAAAGCAAATGGTTTATACCAAATTAAAACTTGAGTGGACACCTATCATCAAAACAAAAGGCAAAAAGGCCACATCTCCTCCAAGGAATGTTTCACCCACAAAGAACTCTGCCAGTAGCTCTAACTCTCAAAAATAACCAAATTGGAAACCAAAAATTCATGCTAAAGTTTTAAATGAGTCCGAATCAAAAGCAGGAATGTCTTTCAAGATGGTTAATTACACTGACTCCAAGGGAGTGCCCAGATCTGTCATGACCTGGGTACCTGACTCTAACTGATTTATGGTTTGTGTAGGGACAGCCGAGAAGATCTGTCAACAATCTCTGGTATGTTGATAGTGGTTGTACCCGACATATGACCGGAGATCTGTCTTTGTTAGATGAGGTTGAAGATTTCAATGGAGGAAGTGTTTCTTTTGCTGGAGGTGTGGGAGGAAGAATTTCAAAAAAAAGGAGTTGTCAAGAATGGAAGTCTGACTTTTTCAGATGTGCATTATGTAGAGGAGCTGTCCCACAGCCTGCTAAGTGTGTCACAGATATGTGATCGGGATTTCTCTGTGATGTTCAACAAAAAGGAATGCATCATTCTTAAGCCTGGTGTAAAAATTCCTGAAGAATGTATCTTAATGCGCACACCAAGGCACGGGAATTCTTATCAATTGAACATGGGAAAGCCTCCAACATCTGAAGCAGCTTGTCTTATTTCTAAACAGACTGAGAATCTTGCATTGTTGTGGCATCGTCGTCTGGGACATGCAAACATGAAGAATCTATCCAAGCTGGCTAAAGGAGAGCATGTCAGAAATCTTCCGATCAAAGACTTCTCTTTAATAGAGAAGTGTGTGGCTTGTGCTAAGGGGAAGCAGCACAAACTGCCACATCGTCCAAAGGTTGCAAATTCTGTCTCTTCTGTGCTTCAACTCTTACATATGGATTTGTTTGGTCCCATGCAGGTACAAAGTGTCAGCAAGTTTTCATACTGCCTCGTGATAGTGGACGACTACTCGCGGTTTACTTGGGTCTTTTTCCTGTCTAACAAGTACGAAACTCCAGCCCTAGTAAAGCAGTTTGTGACTCTTATTGAAAACCAGCTGGATAAAAGAGTGAAGGCAATCAGATCTGACAATGGGACGGAATTCAAAAATGCTGAGCTAAATATGTTTTGTGGTGAAAAGGGGATTGAAAGGCAGTTCAGTGCTCCTTACACTCCTCAGCAGAATGGAGTTGCTGAAAGAAGAAATAGGACACTCATTGAAGCGGCTAGAACAATGATGTGTGAAGCAAAATTACCGATCTTCTTTTGGGCAGAAGCTGTGAATACTGCTTGTTATGTACAAAACAGAGTTCTTCTGAACAAGCGTCACGAGCAAACTCCATATCAGATCATTTATGGAGAGAAACCGAATGTGACAACCCTAACTCCCCAAGATAACTCCGTTAAGTCTTTCCGTTAAAAACCGTTAGTTCCGCTAGACAAACGTCGTTAGTCACATTACCAGTAGAAATTAACTAATTAATGCTTACCGAGACCGGATACGTCCACGATCTTTGGTTGATCACCGAACCCGACCATATGTGTTATATGATTATTTGCTTATTACCACTGTGTGAAGTTATGCAACATGCTTAATACATTCCTTGTGAAATTGTGTGATTTATCGAGAAAACGTGCTTACCTTACTTAGAATAAAAATTTGCATGTTTTGGTGACCAGCGAAACTACTGGGCGAAATTACAGTTTCGCCCGGTTAGCTGATGCCTGACCAGTTTCGCATGGCTAGCGAAACTGCCAGCGAAATTGCGGGCGAAACTGGGCCCCTACATATAGAAAACCCAAGCCAACTCCCTCACTTTTACTCACCTCATTCAAAACACACACATCTGCTCTCTCCCTCTCCTGAGATCTCCGACCAGCAAGGTAGTAGCTCGAAACACAGTGATTTCATCCTCAATTCTTCATCCATTCAAGCACTAGAGATTAACCGTAAGTCACATAAACCCCCTTTATGCAAATTCTTGTATGCTTAACTAAAATGTATGCCTAAAATCCACATGCAATGATTTCTGCTACTGATATGATACTTAGGGATGCTAGACACAACACAAATTCTGTACCTTGACATGCCTGTATGAAGATCCATGCTAGATTAGGCTACTTGTGTGAAAAATGCATTCTTGACAAATTGATGACTAGAAACCATGTTTTAGGTGTTAAAATTGCTTGTACGATGTCAGTAAACGTTTAGGTATGCTAGATATTGAATTGCATGTGATACAGAAGCTGTTAGAAAGATTTTTAGGCAAATTTACGGGTTTTTCTAGCGACTAGCGAAACTGTGTATTCATCAGGCGAAATTAGGTAGCGAAACTATGCCTATCTCCCTCTAGCGAAACTATCCAGCGAAACTATAGTGTCGCCGGGTAAACCAACCAGACCTGACCGAACGAAATTACCAAGCGAAATTCCCTGAACGAAAGTTCAAACCAGTTTCGGGCGAAACTAGGCTAGCGAAACTGTGCCAACAGTTTCGGGCGAAACTAGCCTGGCGAAACTGTGCCACCGGGTACTGCCTAGCGAAAGTGCTGCCCGAGTACACGGCGAAACTGTCTAGCGAAACTGTTAGCGAAACTGTGACCAGAATCCACACTTGTACAATTTGCTTGAATGATATCCCATGACTTGCATGCTCTATACTATGAAAATACTTGTTTGAACTTCTGATGAATATAAACACTTGTGTATGATCAACCATCGGTGTCGCGTGACGTTATGTCGTGTCGTACTTTCCAATGTGCTAACGTTATGGTCTTAGCGGTATAGCCAAAAGTTAAACAACCTAACACCTAAGACCTTAATGTGATTATTAGGTCCTCGTTAACAATCATAACCGGGTTTATTTGAAGAATAAGCTGAGCAACCTAAGGTGAGTTCATTACTATATACTGTTATGTCCTTTCAGGGATGATAACGAGCAACGGTAAGGTGTTTCTTACCAAGTAAACTTTTCCGACCAAATATCATATGTTTCATTGAATTGATTGATAAACTAAAAAGTCCTTACATTCGGGCCGTTAATATAGAATAGCTAGGTGATGTTGAGTAGTACTACTGGGGATTGACACCCCCGCCCAGCGGTGCACGGGATGCACCAACCCGACTGGAGGTCGGACTGGGACCAATGTTACCCTACCCTCCGTGGTCTTTCAGGACACGGGAAGGCAAAATCCGTAGGTAATACCTATACGTTGTCAGCTTCGGTTGCGAACAATTCAAATGAGCATAACTCAGGCTAGCTACCTACGATATGGAAAACTTACTAATCCTATGATATTGATTGTGTTTTACCTTTCTTTGATCATAAAACTTCGGTCTACTCGTGACGGGTAGACTGCTTAGTGAACTCACCAGCCTTGGCTGACACTTGATTGTTGAATGCTTTTCAGGTCGCTAGGAGGATCATTGAAGGCACTGGCGGCGGCAGTACTGAACATCATCCTTTTGAACCAAAAACAATATTTCCAATCAGTTGAACTAAACATTTTGTAAACACTGTCTGTAACTCTTTTTATGCTTCCGCTAAACCTTTAATTCATTTGGGTCTGTAATAACTGCTTTTATTTACTTAATCTAAACTCCGTTTATGGCTTGGTTGTAACTGAAGTCTGGGATCCTGGTCTGGATCATACCCTCACGCGGTTAAACTCCGTTAGGTGGAAATTGGGGGTGTGACAGATTGGTATCAGAGCCCTTGGTTACAGCGAATCCAGAACATTTTCAAAAAGTAAAATTTCTGAACTGTAACTGTTTTTGAGAACTTTGGTTACAACCCGTTCCGCAAGGTACTGCCCCGCGCGCTAAAGATGATCCTCAGTTAAAAATTCTGGTATTGTGACGGTAAACTTATTGATGCAACGCACATAGTTAAGGATTGTACCCTAGAACTTTCAGGTCGTAAATTCAGCATAGATTTGATGCCTTTTACAATCGGTAGTTTTGACTTGATAATTGGTATGGATTGGTTGTCCTCGCAACGCGCCGAGCTCATTTGCCAAGAGAAAGTCATACGCATACCCATCGCGGACGGAGAAGTACTCTCGATTCAGGGTGAAAAGGGAGGCACTGTCACCGGAATTATATCATACCTCAAGGCACAGAAGTACCTTCGAAAAGGGCACGTGGCCATTCTGGCAACAGTTACGGATCAAAGCCTCGCAGCAAAGAAAATTGGAGATTTTCCGATAGTTCGCGATTTTCCCGACGTATTCCCGGAGGAATTACCTGGTCTACCTCCGCATAGACAAGTCAAGTTCGGAATCGACCTGGTTCCCGGTGCAGCTCCGGTTGCCCGAGCTCCGTATCGTCTGGCGGTGAATGAATTACACGAGTTATCAACTCAACTGCAAGAACTGTTAGATAAAGGTTTTATCAGGCCTAGCTCATCGCCATGGGGCGCGCCAGTTCTATTCGTCAAGAAGAAGGATGGGACGTTCAGGATGTGCATAGATTACCGCGAACTCAACAAAGTCACTATTAAGAACCGATATCCTCTCCCTCGGATCGACGACCTATTCGACCAACTACAAGGAGCCAGTTACTTCTCGAAGATCGACTTAAGGTCTGGGTATCATCAACTTAGAGTCCGCGAGGAGGACATTTCAAAGACAGCTTTCAGAACGCGTTACGGTCATTACGAATTTCTAGTCATGCCTTTCGGCTTAACGAACGCACCGGCGGTGTTCATGGATCTCATGAACCGCGTGTGCAAACCTTACCTTGATCAGTTCGTAATTGTTTTCATCGACGACATACTCGTTTATTCGAGGACGAAGGAAGAGCACGAGCAACACCTGCGGTTAATATTAGAGTTGTTAAGGAAGGAGCAACTCTACGCCAAGTTCTCCAAATGTGATTTTTGGATCCGAGAAGTCCAATTTCTGGGCCATATCGTCAACGAGCAGGGTATTCACGTTGACCCATCCAAGGTAGAAGCGATCAAGAATTGGTCTACACCACGAGCACCAACGGAAATCCGGCAATTTCTAGGGTTAGCGGGTTACTACCGTCGTTTCATCCAGGGATTCTCTCAAATAGCCCAGCCGCTAACCGCTCTCACGCATAAAGGTGTTCAGTACCGATGGGGTGAAAAAGAGGAAACAGCCTTTCAGACTTTAAAGGAAAAGCTTTGTACCGCGCCTGTGTTATCTCTACCTGATGGTGTTGACGATTTCGAGGTATATTGTGACGCTTCTCTCCAAGGACTTGGATGTGTTTTAATGCAAAGGGGAAAGGTCATTGCTTACGGGTCAAGGCAGCTAAAGACTCACGAAAAGAATTACACGACGCATGATCTGGAGTTAGGAGCTGTTGTATTCGCCTTAAAGTTTTGGAGGCACTACCTGTACGGTACCAAATGCACGATATTTACTGATCATAAAAGCCTCCAACATATAATGGGACAGAAAGACCTCAACATGAGACAGCGTAGGTGGATCGAGGTGCTTAATGACTACGACTTGGCGATAAAGTATCACCCAGGCAAGGCCAACGTTGTGGCTGACGCCTTGAGCAGAAAAGAATATGCTAAACCTAGAAGGGTTCGAGCTCTACAACTCACGATTCATGCTGGATTACCGGATAGAATTCGGGATGCTCAGAAAGAAGCCTTGAAAGAAGAAAATTTCGAGTCTGAATCCTTAAGAGGCCTAGATGGAACTTCGGAGGTTAAGTCAGATGGACTCCGCTACTACAAAGATCGTATTTGGGTGCCTCTTCATGGAAATCTTCGAGAGCTGGTGATGGACGAAGCTCACAAGTCTCGATATTCGGTCCATCCCGGTTCAGACAAAATGTATCAAGACCTGAAAGGAATGTACTGGTGGCCAAAGATGAAAGCCGACATCGCTACATACGTCAGTAAGTGCTTAACGTGCTCCAAGGTCAAAGCAGAACACCAAAAGCCTCCAGGATTATTGCAGCAACCGAAAATTCCCGAATGGAAATGGGAGGAAATATCCATGGATTTCATCACGGGACTGCCCCGTACACCTCGTGGAAACGACATGATTTGGGTCATTGTGGATAGACTAACGAAATCCGCTCATTTCATAGCCCTCAAGGAGAACGACAAGACTGACAAATTGGCACAAATCTACATTGACGAGATCGTCAAGCTCCACGGAGTGCCTACGTCTATTATCTCCGATCGAGACCCCCGTTTTGCTTCACACTTTTGGAGATCGTTGCAATCCGCACTAGGTACTCGTTTAGATATGAGCACCGCATACCATCCGCAAACCGATGGCCAAACAGAGCGCACAATCCAGACTCTTGAGGATATGCTCCGAGCGTGCGTAATGGATTTTGGAAAGAACTGGGAAACCCACTTGGCATTGGTCGAATTCTCCTACAATAACAGCTACCATTCCAGTATTGGAACCGCTCCCTTTGAGGCTCTCTATGGACGAAAGTGTAGATCACCGGTCTGTTGGGCCGAAGTTGGTGATAGTCAACTTACTGGACCCGAAATGGTGTATGAAACAACTGAAAGAATTGTGCAAATTAGAGACCGCATGAAAGCTGCAAGAGACCGACAAAAGAGTTATGCTGACAATCGTAGAAGGCCGTTAGAATTCGAAGTGGGCGACCGTGTATTGTTAAAAGTCTCGCCTTGGAAAGGTGTGGTCCGTTTTGGAAAGCGCGGGAAGTTAAACCCTCGCTACATAGGACCTTTCCCAATAACCGAGAAGATCGGAACGGTGGCGTATCGTCTGGACTTGCCACCTGAGCTGGATGGAGTACATAACGTATTTCACGTTTCCAACTTGAAGAAGTGTCTGGCTGACGACACTTTAATAGTTCCACTCGAGGAGCTCCACGTTGACGAGCAACTCCGATTTGTAGAACAACCCGTTGAGATAATGGGACGCGAAGAAAAGACATTAAAGCGAAGCAAGATTCCAATTGTCAAGGTTAGATGGCAATCAAGACGTGGACCAGAATTCACATGGGAACGAGAGGACCAGATGCGAAAGAAATATCCTCACCTGTTCGATCAGGCCTCCGCATCAACCCAAGGTACTAGCTAATTTTCGGGACGAAAATTCCTTAACATGGGGAGGCTGTGACAACCCTAACTCCCCAAGATAACTCCGTTAAGTCTTTCCGTTAAAAACCGTTAGTTCCGCTAGACAAACGTCGTTAGTCACATTACCAGTAGAAATTAACTAATTAATGCTTACCGAGACCGGATACGTCCACGATCTTTGGTTGATCACCGAACCCGACCATATGTGTTATATGATTATTTGCTTATTACCACTGTGTGAAGTTATGCAACATGCTTAATACATTCCTTGTGAAATTGTGTGATTTATCGAGAAAACGTGCTTACCTTACTTAGAATAAAAATTTGCATGTTTTGGTGACCAGCGAAACTACTGGGCGAAATTACAGTTTCGCCCGGTTAGCTGATGCCTGACCAGTTTCGCATGGCTAGCGAAACTGCCAGCGAAATTGCGGGCGAAACTGGGCCCCTACATATAGAAAACCCAAGCCAACTCCCTCACTTTTACTCACCTCATTCAAAACACACACATCTGCTCTCTCCCTCTCCTGAGATCTCCGACCAGCAAGGTAGTAGCTCGAAACACAGTGATTTCATCCTCAATTCTTCATCCATTCAAGCACTAGAGATTAACCGTAAGTCACATAAACCCCCTTTATGCAAATTCTTGTATGCTTAACTAAAATGTATGCCTAAAATCCACATGCAATGATTTCTGCTACTGATATGATACTTAGGGATGCTAGACACAACACAAATTCTGTACCTTGACATGCCTGTATGAAGATCCATGCTAGATTAGGCTACTTGTGTGAAAAATGCATTCTTGACAAATTGATGACTAGAAACCATGTTTTAGGTGTTAAAATTGCTTGTACGATGTCAGTAAACGTTTAGGTATGCTAGATATTGAATTGCATGTGATACAGAAGCTGTTAGAAAGATTTTTAGGCAAATTTACGGGTTTTTCTAGCGACTAGCGAAACTGTGTATTCATCAGGCGAAATTAGGTAGCGAAACTATGCCTATCTCCCTCTAGCGAAACTATCCAGCGAAACTATAGTGTCGCCGGGTAAACCAACCAGACCTGACCGAACGAAATTACCAAGCGAAATTCCCTGAACGAAAGTTCAAACCAGTTTCGGGCGAAACTAGGCTAGCGAAACTGTGCCAACAGTTTCGGGCGAAACTAGCCTGGCGAAACTGTGCCACCGGGTACTGCCTAGCGAAAGTGCTGCCCGAGTACACGGCGAAACTGTCTAGCGAAACTGTTAGCGAAACTGTGACCAGAATCCACACTTGTACAATTTGCTTGAATGATATCCCATGACTTGCATGCTCTATACTATGAAAATACTTGTTTGAACTTCTGATGAATATAAACACTTGTGTATGATCAACCATCGGTGTCGCGTGACGTTATGTCGTGTCGTACTTTCCAATGTGCTAACGTTATGGTCTTAGCGGTATAGCCAAAAGTTAAACAACCTAACACCTAAGACCTTAATGTGATTATTAGGTCCTCGTTAACAATCATAACCGGGTTTATTTGAAGAATAAGCTGAGCAACCTAAGGTGAGTTCATTACTATATACTGTTATGTCCTTTCAGGGATGATAACGAGCAACGGTAAGGTGTTTCTTACCAAGTAAACTTTTCCGACCAAATATCATATGTTTCATTGAATTGATTGATAAACTAAAAAGTCCTTACATTCGGGCCGTTAATATAGAATAGCTAGGTGATGTTGAGTAGTACTACTGGGGATTGACACCCCCGCCCAGCGGTGCACGGGATGCACCAACCCGACTGGAGGTCGGACTGGGACCAATGTTACCCTACCCTCCGTGGTCTTTCAGGACACGGGAAGGCAAAATCCGTAGGTAATACCTATACGTTGTCAGCTTCGGTTGCGAACAATTCAAATGAGCATAACTCAGGCTAGCTACCTACGATATGGAAAACTTACTAATCCTATGATATTGATTGTGTTTTACCTTTCTTTGATCATAAAACTTCGGTCTACTCGTGACGGGTAGACTGCTTAGTGAACTCACCAGCCTTGGCTGACACTTGATTGTTGAATGCTTTTCAGGTCGCTAGGAGGATCATTGAAGGCACTGGCGGCGGCAGTACTGAACATCATCCTTTTGAACCAAAAACAATATTTCCAATCAGTTGAACTAAACATTTTGTAAACACTGTCTGTAACTCTTTTTATGCTTCCGCTAAACCTTTAATTCATTTGGGTCTGTAATAACTGCTTTTATTTACTTAATCTAAACTCCGTTTATGGCTTGGTTGTAACTGAAGTCTGGGATCCTGGTCTGGATCATACCCTCACGCGGTTAAACTCCGTTAGGTGGAAATTGGGGGTGTGACACCGAAGGTGGGTTACTTCAAGACGTTTGGGTGTCCATGCACGGTGCTGATCCAGTCCGATGTAGGGAAATTCGAAGCGAAGGCCGATGAATGCTATTTTGTGGGTTATTCTGCAAATAGTGCGTATCGTGTCTATAACAAGACCACTGGGTTGATCATTGAGGCATTCAATGTAGATTGGGTGGAGGACAATCCTACTGATGCGGGAACTGGACCTAATTGGATCTTCGACTATGGATCATTGTTTGAGGGATTTAATTTCTCAAATGTTTTCCACAATTTGGGCGAAGAAGAAGATATTGTAGCTCCTAGTGCAGATGTAAGACCTCATGTGGATAGAGCATCAGCTGAATCTTCTAGGAATGCAACTGCTGATATTCCAGAATGTTCAGGAACACGTGATGCTCCAATGGATTCTCAAGGCTCAGGTATGTCTGAAAATGTGGTTAATACTAATCTGCCTGTTAATGTTTCAGTGCCTGATGTCCAAGAGAGCAGAATCAACAAGGATCATCCACTGAGTAATGTTGTTGGGCCAGTGACAGCGGGTGTCACCACAAGAAGCCGCACAGGACACATCAACTTTTGTATGTTTTCCTGCTTCATCTCCCAGATAGAACCTCCCAATGTGATGGTTGCTCTGAAAGATCCAAACTGGATGGAGGCAATGCACAATGAACTCAATCAGTTTTCAAAGCTGGGAGTGTGGCGTCTTGTGAAGCGGCCAGAAGACAAGAAGGTGATTCCCACGAGATGGTTGTACAAGAACAAAAAGGATGACTCGGGGATCATTGTGAGAAACAAAGCAAGATTGATAGTACAAGGGCACAGGCAAGTCCACGGTATCGACTATGATGAGGTTTACGCTCCGGTGGTAAGATTGGAAGCAATTCGGATCTTTCTAGCTGTGGCTTCATATCTCAATTTTACCGTACATCAGATGGATGTGAAGACTGCCTTCCTGTATGCAGAGATGAACGAGGAAGTCTATGTTGCTCAACCACCAGGGTTCATAGATGAAGAAAATCCAGATCACGTTTATCTGCTGGATAAGGCTTTGTACGGTTTGCATCAAGCTCCTAGAACCTGGTATGAAACGTTGTCCAATCACCTGGTGGAGAATGGATATACAAGAGGAGTCGTTGATCAAACATTGTTTAGAAAAAGGGTGGAAGACGACATTATCATGGTGCAAGTGTATGTAGATGATATTATCTACGGATCGATAAACGAAGAATTGTGCACCGAGTTTGAGGAGATCATGAAGAAGAAGTTTGAGATGAGTGACTAAGGCGAGATGAGTTTCTTTCTTGCACTTCAAGTCAAGCAGAATGATTCTGGGATTCTTATTCATCAGGAGAAGTATGTGAATGAGATTCTGGAAAAGTTCAAGATGCAGGATTGCAAGCCCATCGCCACTCCCATGGCATCCAGACCACTCTTGTCAGCGGATCTTAACGGGGAGTCAGTGAGTGAATTCCATTATCGGTCGATGATTGGATCTCTAATGTACTTGACAGCAAGCAGGCCAGACATGATGTATGCAGTTTGCGTGTGTGCTCGATATCAGGCTAACCCTAAACTCTCTCATTTAGCTGTTGTTAAGCGTATCTTCAGGTATCTGAAGGGCAGGCCTAGGCTTGGTCTTTGGTACCCGAAGAACACTGATTTTCAATTATATGCTTTTACTGACAGTGATTATGGAGGTAGTGACCTTGACAGGAAATCTACTACTGGAGGATGTCAGTACCTGGGAGATAGGCTCATCTCTTGGCAGAGCAAGAAGCAGCATACCGTATCCAAATCAACTGCCGAAGCTGAGTACGTGGCCGCATCTGCCGGTACTTCACAGGTAGTGTGGATCCAAAACCAGCTCACGGATTACGGTATGGAATTCGTTAACACTCCCATATTTTGTGATAATGCTGCTGCTCTTGAGATTGTGAAAAACCCTGTCCAACATTCCAAAACCAAGCACATTGATATCAAGGTACATTTTATTCGTGATTGCTTTGATCGTGAGCTGATTCAGCTACAAAAGGTAAGCTCCGATCAGAATGTTTCGGACATCTTTACAAAACCCCTTCCTCGTCCTAATTTTGAATCTTGTGTTGAAGGCCTGAAGATGATTGCCTTCGAGGAATGATCTGATCATCTATGTTTTTGTACAGAGTTTTTGGTTTTTAAATTTTACTTAAAAAAAACATATTTAAAAAAAAAATAGAAAATGACTGAAAAATTGAGTCTTGTTTCAAAAGCCTCACAAAAACAGGGGAAGAAATGGTGCTGGTTAAACTGAAAGGTTTTTATGATGTCTTTTGATAGGACTTAAATGCTTAATGACGGTTGGAGACTGACACGTGTAAGGCTGATGTGAAAGACTGCTCGAAGATGATATGTCGGTAAGCTCAACCAAAACAATGATCATCTATGTAAGTGCAGTAATCTTAAACTCTATACATGTTTAGTTTCCCATCCTAGTCTACATGGTTTAAAAAACTGAGTCCCGACAAAAACGGGTTGAGAGTGGTATTTACCTAGTATTCACTCTCTCACACGCCATGCTTATACTGTATAAGACAACACCACAGAAAAGAAAAAGAAAAAGAAAAAGAAAAAGAAAAAGAATTCAAAAAATGAATATTCTGAAAAAGAAAAAGAAAAGAAAATAAAATTATTCAGTTGGTCTTCTCTGCGTGCTTATGCGGCCGACCTGATCATCAACTGATAATGTATGAAAAATAGAAATAAGTGGTAGTCAAAAGCAGTGTTGCATGGTTCCTCAAGTTGGGGGTTTGTGAATCCTCAATAAACTCTGAGGTTGGGTAGGTTTTGCTATGGAAAATTGGGTGTGGGGACGGTTAAACATATCGGTAAATCTGTACTATATTTAAGCACTTTACTGGATGTGAGTTTCTGTGTTCAAACCACCTGACAATTGTCTAGAGTGTCTAGTAACGGAAGCTGAAAAGGGTTCCTCAGTCAAAGACTTGTCTGAATTTATCTGTGAAATTTACCAGCACCAGGTATGTAAATATTTGAATTTTCTGAGGTAAGTTTGTAAATATTTTGGTTTTGATATTATCTATTTTTAATTTGTTTAAACTTTTAAATTTTTATGATCATGATCAGTTTCTCGGGGTATGAGTCTGAGGGGAAGTTTTGTAATTTCTCAAAGGTTAAAATTATCAAGTTTTATGAGAATTATCATATTTTTTTAAAGTTTGGGGTGAACTTTGAATGTCTTTGAAAGTTTGAAGGGGCCAAAATGTAATTTTTTATGTTAAAACCCTTGTTTCCGGTTTCTATGCCTCATTTACGATCCTCACTCTCTCCTGATTACGACCTCCTCCTTCTGAAACCCTAGTTCCGCCGCTGACCTCACCGGAAAATCATATTAGATCACCTCTGGCCGTTCACCGAGCAATCCGAGTTCACTATCTCCCTTGAAATTGTTTTCCGACCACAATCGCACCAAAACCCCCTTCATTTCGTCTGAAATCGTGGGTGTATTCTCGGGGTTTGTGAGTTCGAGACCGACATACACTTTCTCGTGATTCTGTGTGAAATCTTTGTGATTAGAAGTCGATTGTTCGTCTACAACTCATAAAAGGTAGTGTTGGTTGTCTGGTTTGCATATTTAAGGTGTTTAACGAGATTACGAAGTTGTTACAGGCTTGGCTATGGCGGATATGCGGGTTTACGATTATCGTGAAGAAGATGACGACGTTTGGGAGATTACGATCGTCGTTTACGATCGCAGTTTACGATCCATGATTACGATTCACGATTACGATCCTCGTTTACGAAGAAGGGGTTTACGATTGGGCTTCGGGTGTTTTTGAAGGTTTACGATTGGACTTTGTGTTTGCGATTGGGCCGCAATTTAACCGATCGTAAACTCGATTTAAATATCGTAAACTCATTTGTTGGATCGTAATCTCTTATAAGGACTTGTACTCTTAATTTTTTTTAATCTCTTCAAACGTAAACATGTGCAAGTTAAAATTTCATGAATTTTGTTAACGTGTGATTCAAAATCAAATATTTTTCTTGAAAGTTTAAATTGAGAATTTTCTGAACTTAAAAAAATTAAATGTAATAATCAATTGAACTTCAAGTAGATGTTTCCAAATACAATTAGCATTGTTGAATATAGTCTGATGCATATGTCTTGTCTTACTCAGATGGCTGAAGAGATGCTGATTGGAGATATAAAATATGAACCAGATCACTGTATGCCGGCATACCTAGAAGATCCGCCAGAAAAACACATGGAGTTATTCTACTCACTGGTGGCCGGAATGAACACGTGCAAGATTAACCATGCCTTGAGGACAAATGTTCTCATCGACGAGATGCTGGTTAGAGAATTTTGGGGAACTGCCAGGGTAAATTCTGACAAGACTAGGATTACCGCAACGGTCAATAACAGGCAAATTGTCATTGAAGAAGAAGACATAAGGCAGGGCCTGAACATTACAGATGAAGCTTCTGATCCAATCACATACACAAAGGAGGTAGTTCTTGCTGGTGCTCAATCTATGGGGTACGAGGGGAAGTTTCCGCCAATCTTCAAAAAGCTTCTGCCGCACTACTGGAGGTGCCTGGCACATTATATGCAGAAGTCTTTCCTAGGGAAGAGAACCAGTTTCGATCAATTGAATCAAATTCATGGAACTGCATTTGTAGCCCTAGCATTAGATTGGAAGTTTAATTTTTCAAAGATGATGCTGCTAGACTGGGCAGTCAATGCCATGCTGAGCGCCAGAGAGCAGTTTTTGATGACACCTAGATTTGTGCAGATGGTGATATTGAAGAAGTATCCGATGATAGAGGAAAGAATTGAGAAGCTTAGATGTCAAGGTTATGGATATTGGAGTCTTTGGTCTGCAAATCCAAGACAGACCAGGCAAGCAGACATTTGAAGGAAGACTGGAATGGGTTAAGAGAGGTGCATTCCCTGAAGTTGCACAGGAACAAGTGTTGGATGACTCTGAGCCAGAGGCAGATGTGCCTGAAGTTAATGCATCAATTGCCGAAGACCAAGACTTGACAGTAACTCAAGCTGTTAATGTTCAAGATGAAGATGTCATTCCCTCAGATGAAGAAAATATAATGGATGACATCTGTCACACCCCCAATTTCCACCTAACGGAGTTTAACCGCGTGAGGGTATGATCCAGACCAGGATCCCAAACTTCAGTTACAACCAAACCATAACAGAGTTTGATTTAGGTAAATAAAGAGCAGTTATTACAGACCAAAGTGTATTAACGATTCAGCGGAAGCATAAAACGAATTACAGATATTGTTTACGAATAGTTTAATTCAACTGATTGGAACATAGTTTTTAATCCAAAAAGGGGTGTCCAGTACTGCCGCTGCCGGTGCCTTCAATGATCCTCCTAGCGACCTGAAAAGCATTCAACAATCAAGTGTCAGCCAAGGCTGGTGAGTTCACTAAGCAGTCTACCCGTCACAAGTGGACCAAAGTTTTATGATCAAAGAAAGGTAAAACGCAATCAATATCATAGGATTAGTAAGCTTTCCATATCGTAGGTAGCTAGCCTGAGTTATGCTCATTTGAATTGTTCGCAACCGAAGCTGACAACGTATAGGTATTACCTACGGATTTTGCCTTCCCGTGTCCTGAAAGACCACGGAGGGTAGGGTAACATTGGTCCCAGTCCGACCTCCAGTCGGGTTGGTGCATCCCGTGCACCGCTGGGCGGGGGTGTCAATCCCCAGTAGTACTACTCAACATCACCTAGCTATTCTATATTAACGGCCCGAATGTAAGGACTTTTTAGTTTATCAATCAATTCAATGATACATATGATATTTGGTCGGAAAAGTTTACTTAGTAAGAAATACCTTACCGTTGCTCGTTATCATCCCTGAAAGGACATAACAGTATATAGTAATGAACTCACCTTAGGTTGCTCAGCTTATTCTTCAAATAAACCCGGTTATGATTGTTAACGAGGACCTAATAATCACATTAAGGTCTTAGGTGTTAGGTTGTTTAACTTTTGGCTATACCGCTAAGACCATAACACTAGCACATTGGAGAAAAATGACACGACATAACGACGCACGACACCAATGGTTGATCATACACAAGTGTTTATATACATCAGGAGTACTAGCAAGTATTATTATAGCATAATCAGATAAGTCATGGCATAGCATTGAAGAAAATTGTACAAGTTTGGATTCTGGTCACAGTTTCGCCAGCAGTTTCGCTAGATAGTTTCGCCGTGTACACGGGCAGCACTTTCGCTAGGCAGTGCCCGGTGACTCAGTTTCGCTAGGCTAGTTTCGCTCGAAACTGTTGGCACAGTTTCGCTAGCCTAGTTTCGCCCGAAACTGGTTTGAACTTTCGTTCAGGGAATTTCGCTCGGTAATTTCGTTCGGTCAGGTCTGGTCAGTTTACCTAGCGACACTATAGTTTCGCTACCTAGTTTCGCTAGGAGGAGATAGGCACAGTTTCGCTACACAGTTTCGCCTGATGAAGGCACAGTTTCGCTAGTCGCTAGAAAAACCCGTAAATTTGCCTAAAAATCTTTCTAACAGCTTCTGTATCACATGCAAATCAATATCTAGCATACCTAAACGTTTACTAACATCATGGGAGCAATTCTAACACCTAAAACATGGTTTCTAGTCATTAATTTGTCAAAAATGCAATTTCACATGAATAGCCTAATCTAGCATGGATCTTCATACATACAAGGCAAGTTGCAGAATTTATGTTACATCTAGCATCCCTAAGTATCATATCAGTAGCAGAAATCATTGCATGTGGATTTTAGGCATACATTTTAGTTAAGCATACAAGATATGCATATAAGTGGTTCATGTGACTCACGGATGATCTCCTATGCTCAAGATGGAAGAAGACTTGAGGCTGGAATCTCGGTTTCTTGTGAAGTTCTCTGCTGGCCAGAAGTCACAGGAGAGGGAGGGAGCAGGTGTGTGTGTGTTTTGAGTGAGGTGAGTAAAAGTGAGAGAGTTGGCTTGGGTTTTCTATATGTAGGGGGCCAGTTTCGCCCGCGATTTCGCTGGCAGTTTCGCTGGCCACGCGAAATTGGTCCAGCAGACCAAGGGCTTTAGCTACCGGGCGAAATTGTAATTTCGCTCGGGAGTTTCGCTGGCTTCTAAAAAGGGTAATTTCATTCTAAGTAAGGTAAGCACGTCTTCTCGATAAATCTCATAATTTCACAATGAATTAACTAAGCATGTTGCATAACTTCACACAGTGGTAGCAAGTACAATAATCATATAGCACATGTGGTCGGGTTTGGTGATCAACCAAAGGTCGTGAACGTATTCGGTCTAGTTAAGTAGTAGTTTTTATTTGTAACGTGACTAACGGAGTTTGTCTAACGGAACAAACGGTTTTAACGGAAAGACTTAACGGAGTTAACTTGGGAAATCGTAGTTGTCACAGCCTCCCCATGTTAAGGAATTTTCGTCCCGAAAATTAGCTAGTACCTTGGGTTGATGCGGAGGCTTGATCGAACAGGTGAGGATATTTCTTTCGCATCTGATCTTCTCGTTCCCATGTGAATTCCGGTCCACGTTTCGATTGCCATCTGACTTTAACAATTGGGATCTTGCTTCGTTTTAATGTCTTTTCTTCGCGTCCCATTATCTCAACAGGTTGTTCTACAAATCGGAGTTGCTCGTCAACGTGGAGCTCCTCGAGTGGAACTATTAAAGCGTCATCAGCCAGACACTTCTTCAAGTTGGAAACGTGAAACACGTTGTGTACTCCATCCAGTTCGGGTGGCAAGTCCAGACGATACGCCACCGTTCCAATCTTCTCGGTTATTGGGAAAGGTCCTATGTAGCGAGGGTTTAACTTCCCGCGCTTTCCAAAACGGACCACACCTTTCCAAGGCGAGACTTTTAACAATACACGGTCGCCCACTTCGAATTCTAACGGCCTTCTTCGATTGTCGGCATAACTCTTTTGTCTGTCTCTTGCAGCTTTCATGCGGTCTCTAATTTGCACAATTCTTTCAGTTGTTTCGTACACCATTTCGGGTCCAGTAAGTTGATTATCACCGACTTCAGCCCAACAGACCGGTGATCTAACATTTTCGTCCATAGAGAGCCTCAAAGGGAGCGGCTCCAATACTGGAATGGTAGCTGTTATTGTAGGAGAATTCGACCAATGCCAAGTGGGTTTCCCAGTTCTTTCCAAAATCCATTACACACGCTCGGAGCATATCCTCAAGAGTCTGGATTGTGCGTTCTGTTTGGCCATCTGTCTGCGGATGGTATGCGGTGCTCATATCTAAGCGAGTACCTAGCGCTGATTGTAGTGATCTCCAAAAGTGTGAAGCAAATCGGGGGTCTCGATCGGAGATAATAGACGTGGGCACTCCGTGGAGCTTGACGATCTCGTCAATGTAGATTTGTGCCAATTTGTCAGTCTTGTCGTTCTCCTTGAGGGCTATGAAATGAGCGGATTTCGTTAGTCTATCCACAATGACCCAAATCATGTCGTTTCCACGAGGTGTACGGGGCAGTCCCGTGATGAAATCCATGGATATTTCCTCCCATTTCCATTCAGGAATTTTCGGTTGCTGCAGTAATCCTGGAGGCTTTTGATGTTCTGCTTTAACCTTTGAGCATGTTAAGCATTTACTGACGTATGTAGCGATGTCGGTTTTCATCTTTGGCCACCAGTATATTCCTTTCAGGTCTTGGTACATT
Organism: Deinandra increscens subsp. villosa; assembly: GCA_039602395.1. Classification (NCBI taxonomy): domain Eukaryota; kingdom Viridiplantae; phylum Streptophyta; class Magnoliopsida; order Asterales; family Asteraceae; genus Deinandra; species Deinandra increscens. Next base: position 6,835 of record JBCNJP010000886.1, on the reverse strand, counting down.
TTATCCGAACCGGGATGGACCGAATATCGAGACTTGTGAGCTTCGTCCATCACCAGCTCTCGAAGATTTCCATGAAGAGGTACCCAAATACGATCTTTGTAGTAGCGGAGTCCATCTGACTTAACCTCCGAAGTTCCATCTATGCCTTTTAAGGATTCTGTCTCAAAATTTTCTTCTTTCAAGGCCTCTTTCTGGGCATCCCGAATTCTATCCGGTAACCCAGCATGGATCGTGAGTTGTAGAGCTCGAACCCTTCTAGGTTTTGCATGTTCTTTCCTGCTCAAAGCGTCGGCCACAACATTGGCCTTGCCTGGGTGATACTTTATCGCCAAGTCGTAGTCGTTAAGCACCTCGATCCACCTACGCTGTCTCATGTTGAGATCTTTCTGCCCCATTATATGTTGGAGGCTTTTGTGATCAGTGAATATCGTGCATTTGGTACCATACAGGTAGTGCCTCCAAAACTTTAAGGCGAATACAACAGCTCCTAACTCCAGATCATGCGTGGTGTAATTCTGTTCGTGAGACTTCAACTGTCTTGACCCGTAAGCAATGACCTTACCCCTTTGCATTAAAACACATCCAAGTCCTTGAAGAGAAGCATCACAATAGACTTCGAAGTCGTCAACACCATCGGGTAGAGATAATACAGGCGCGGTACAAAGTTTTTCCTTCAATGTCTGAAAAGCTGTCTCTTCTTTCTCACCCCATCGGTACTGAATACCTTTATGCGTAAGAGCGGTTAGCGGTTGGGCTATCTGAGAGAATCCCTGGATGAAACGACGGTAGTAACCCGCTAACCCTAGAAATTGCCGAATTTCCGTTGGTGCTCGTGGTGTAGACCAATTCTTGATCGCTTCTACCTTGGATGGGTCAACATGAATACCCTGCTCGTTGACGATGTGGCCTAGAAATTGAACTTCTCGGATCCAAAAATCACATTTGGAGAACTTGGCGTAGAGTTGCTCCTTCTTTAACAATTCTAATATAATCCGTAGATGTTGCTCGTGCTCTTCCTTTGTCCTCGAATAAACGAGTATGTCGTCGATGAAAACAATTACGAACTGATCAAGGTAAGGTTTGCACACGCGGTTCATGAGATCCATGAACACCGCCGGTGCGTTCGTTAAGCCGAAAGGCATGACTAGGAATTCGTAATGACCGTAACGCGTTCTGAAAGCCGTCTTTGAAATGTCCTCCTCGCGGACTCTGAGTTGGTGATACCCGGACCTTAGGTCAATTTTTGAGAAGTAGCTGGATCCTTGCAGTTGGTCAAAGAGGTCGTCGATCCGAGGAAGAGGATATCGGTTCTTGATAGTGACTTTGTTGAGCTCGCGGTAATCTATGCACATCCTGAACGTCCCATCTTTCTTCTTGACGAATAGAACTGGCGCGCCCCATGGCGATGAGCTAGGCCTGATAAAACCTTTATCTAGCAGTTCTTGCAGTTGAGTGGATAACTCGTGTAGTTCGTTTACCGCCAGACGATACGGAGCTCGGGCAACCGGAGCTGCACCGGGAACAAGATCGATTCCGAACTCGACTTGTCTATGCGGAGGCAGACCAGGTAATTCTTCCGGGAATACATCAGGAAAATCGCGAACTATCGGAAAATCTTCAATTTTCTTTGCTGCGAGGCTTTGATCCGTAACCGTTGCCAGAATGGCCACGTGCCCTTTTCGAAGGTACTTCTGTGCCTTGAGGTATGATATAATTCCAGTGACCGTGCCTCCCTTTTCACCCTGAATCGAGAGTACTTCTTCGTTTGCGATGGGTATGCGTATGAGTTTCCCTTGGCAAATGAGTTCGGCGCGTTGCGAGGACAACCAATCCATACCAATTATCACGTCAAAACTACCAATTGTGAAAGGCATCAAATCTATGTTGAACTTATGACCTGAGAGTTCTAGGGTACAATCCTTGACTATGTGCGTTGCATCAATAAGTTTACCGTTAGCTAATTCGACAGTGTACTTAGCTCCTAGGGTTTCTGTCTTGGCCTTTATCATTTTGCAGAACTTAGTTGAAATGAAACTTTTCTCGGCACCCGAATCAAATAAAACATTCGCAAAATAGTTGTTGAGGAGGAACTTACCAGTAATCACGTTGGCGTCTTCTCTTGCTTCGCCGGTACCCATGACGAATGCTCGTCCGCGGCCACCATTTCCATTATCACCACCATTGTTGTTATTGTTGTTGTTGTTGTTGCGGTCGTTGTTGTGATCGTTCCCACCTCTTTTTAGCTGGGGGCAGTCTTTCTTCAAGTGCCCAGGTTTCCCGCATTCGTAACAACCACGGGGGCCTTCAGGATTCTGCCTTGCACGGTTGGGTAGTTCACCCCGACAGTTCTTGGCAAGGTGCCCTGCTTTTCCACATCTCTCACAGACTGGTCGGCCACATTCGCCAGGGTGGTGCTTGCTACACTTGTTGCAGTAGGGTAACTTTCCTTTATACCCACTAGCGCCTTGCCCGCTGCTACCTTGTCGGTTTTGGTTGTTGCCACCGCCACCATTGTTACCGTAACCCCCTTTGGAGTTATCAAACTTCCTGTTCTGATTCTGAGAGTTTGAAGACCTCCCAGTGTTGTTGCCAGAATTTGTGAGGTGACTTGGCTCCTCGTCTCTCTGCCTCTTCCCGTCTAGGGCAGCCTTTGGGGTCTTTCTGGGTGGCAAAGTTCCTTGAGCCACTGCCTGATCAGTTAGTTTGTGCGCCAGTCGGATGGCCTGTCGCACATAAGTGGGATTAGATGAGGTCACCATGCCTTTAATCTGAGGTACCAGTCCTTCCACATACAACTCGATTCGCTTGAACTCTGCATCCACCATTGTCGGACAGAGTCGGGCATATGCTTGAAAACGGTCGGTATACTCCTCTATCTCAGAACCTTCCATTTTGGAGTTTCCAAATTCCACTTCCATCCTTCTGACTTGATCACGAGGACAATACTCCTCCATGATCGCTTCTCGGAATTCTTGCCATGTCATTGCGTTTGCTTCGTTTAATCCCAAAATCTGAATCTGAGCATTCCACCATGTCAATGCGGAATCCTCAAGTGTGCCTGTAGCATACTTCACCTTATCCCCGTCTGGGCAGTTACACATTAGAAATACCTTTTCTGACTTTTCAATCCATCTAAGTAGACCCACAGCACCTTCGTTACCCTTGAACACTATTGGCTTACAATCCATAAAGGCTTTGAATGTGCATTGAGGCGGTTGACCTTGAAAGTGTTGCTGAGCGGCCGCTAAGGCGGCTGCGACTCCCTGATTGATCATGTTCTGAACCTGTGCAGCTGTGAAGGTTCCTTGGTTGGTTTCGGGTTCTCTCCGCGGAGGCATGATTTCTAGCAAATCAATGCAAAGCTTCCAAAGGTTAGTATCCCAAATACTAGAAGGTTGTTAAGTTCCGTTAAGTGTTACATATTCACATTAAGGCAGTCATTTACATGATTAGTGGAGAGAAAAAAAAAATTTCACCCAGAATTTGCAGGTTTTAATACCGTCACAGGACAAGAATTCTAAATGAGGATCATCTTCAGCACGCGGGGCAGTACTTTGCTGAACGGGTTGTAGCCAAAGTTTTCAAAAACAGTTACAGTTCAGAAATTTTACTCTTTTAAAATGTTCTGGTTCGCTGTAACCAAGAGCTCTGATACCAATCTGTCACACCCCCAATTTCCACCTAACGGAGTTTAACCGCGTGAGGGTATGATCCAGACCAGGATCCCAAACTTCAGTTACAACCAAACCATAACAGAGTTTGATTTAGGTAAATAAAGAGCAGTTATTACAGACCAAAGTGTATTAACGATTCAGCGGAAGCATAAAACGAATTACAGATATTGTTTACGAATAGTTTAATTCAACTGATTGGAACATAGTTTTTAATCCAAAAAGGGGTGTCCAGTACTGCCGCTGCCGGTGCCTTCAATGATCCTCCTAGCGACCTGAAAAGCATTCAACAATCAAGTGTCAGCCAAGGCTGGTGAGTTCACTAAGCAGTCTACCCGTCACAAGTGGACCAAAGTTTTATGATCAAAGAAAGGTAAAACGCAATCAATATCATAGGATTAGTAAGCTTTCCATATCGTAGGTAGCTAGCCTGAGTTATGCTCATTTGAATTGTTCGCAACCGAAGCTGACAACGTATAGGTATTACCTACGGATTTTGCCTTCCCGTGTCCTGAAAGACCACGGAGGGTAGGGTAACATTGGTCCCAGTCCGACCTCCAGTCGGGTTGGTGCATCCCGTGCACCGCTGGGCGGGGGTGTCAATCCCCAGTAGTACTACTCAACATCACCTAGCTATTCTATATTAACGGCCCGAATGTAAGGACTTTTTAGTTTATCAATCAATTCAATGATACATATGATATTTGGTCGGAAAAGTTTACTTAGTAAGAAATACCTTACCGTTGCTCGTTATCATCCCTGAAAGGACATAACAGTATATAGTAATGAACTCACCTTAGGTTGCTCAGCTTATTCTTCAAATAAACCCGGTTATGATTGTTAACGAGGACCTAATAATCACATTAAGGTCTTAGGTGTTAGGTTGTTTAACTTTTGGCTATACCGCTAAGACCATAACACTAGCACATTGGAGAAAAATGACACGACATAACGACGCACGACACCAATGGTTGATCATACACAAGTGTTTATATACATCAGGAGTACTAGCAAGTATTATTATAGCATAATCAGATAAGTCATGGCATAGCATTGAAGAAAATTGCACAAGTTTGGATTCTGGTCACAGTTTCGCCAGCAGTTTCGCTAGATAGTTTCGCCGTGTACACGGGCAGCACTTTCGCTAGGCAGTGCCCGGTGACTCAGTTTCGCTAGGCTAGTTTCGCTCGAAACTGTTGGCACAGTTTCGCTAGCCTAGTTTCGCCCGAAACTGGTTTGAACTTTCGTTCAGGGAATTTCGCTCGGTAATTTCGTTCGGTCAGGTCTGGTCAGTTTACCTAGCGACACTATAGTTTCGCTACCTAGTTTCGCTAGGAGGAGATAGGCACAGTTTCGCTACACAGTTTCGCCTGATGAAGGCACAGTTTCGCTAGTCGCTAGAAAAACCCGTAAATTTGCCTAAAAATCTTTCTAACAGCTTCTGTATCACATGCAAATCAATATCTAGCATACCTAAACGTTTACTAACATCATGGGAGCAATTCTAACACCTAAAACATGGTTTCTAGTCATTAATTTGTCAAAAATGCAATTTCACATGAATAGCCTAATCTAGCATGGATCTTCATACATACAAGGCAAGTTGCAGAATTTATGTTACATCTAGCATCCCTAAGTATCATATCAGTAGCAGAAATCATTGCATGTGGATTTTAGGCATACATTTTAGTTAAGCATACAAGATATGCATATAAGTGGTTCATGTGACTCACGGATGATCTCCTATGCTCAAGATGGAAGAAGACTTGAGGCTGGAATCTCGGTTTCTTGTGAAGTTCTCTGCTGGCCAGAAGTCACAGGAGAGGGATGGAGCAGGTGTGTGTGTGTTTTGAGTGAGGTGAGTAAAAGTGAGAGAGTTGGCTTGGGTTTTCTATATGTAGGGGGCCAGTTTCGCCCGCGATTTCGCTGGCAGTTTCGCTGGCCACGCGAAATTGGTCCAGCAGACCAAGGGCTTTAGCTACCGGGCGAAATTGTAATTTCGCTCGGGAGTTTCGCTGGCTTCTAAAAAGGGTAATTTCATTCTAAGTAAGGTAAGCACGTCTTCTCGATAAATCTCATAATTTCACAATGAATTAACTAAGCATGTTGCATAACTTCACACAGTGGTAGCAAGTACAATAATCATATAGCACATGTGGTCGGGTTTGGTGATCAACCAAAGGTCGTGAACGTATTCGGTCTAGTTAAGTAGTAGTTTTTATTTGTAACGTGACTAACGGAGTTTGTCTAACGGAACAAACGGTTTTAACGGAAAGACTTAACGGAGTTAACTTGGGAAATCGTAGTTGTCACAACATCCTTACTGGCCAGGACATAACTGAAGATGATATTTATGGGGACTTGGAGCCACTAACCCATAAAAGGTCAGATATGATTGGGTCGTCTGGCAGTGATGATACACCTCCTGAGCTGAATATAAACGTTGATGAAGCTTTCGTAGAAGAACCCGTCCCTGCTCGTGAACCATCTCCGCGAAAGAAATCTGATCCTAGGAGCATACGGTTCAAGTTCACCAAGACAAGCTCAAGCCTTTTGGTTGTACAACCAGCTGGACCCAGTTCTGAGGGTGCCAGTGGTCAAGAAGAAACTGTTGATGAAGCCCTTCAAGAGCAACCGTCTCTCACACAGACTGAAGATGGTGATGATCAACCTGCCCCTGTGCAGCAAGCTAGTCCGATTCTGAACGTGCAAAGCCCTGTACGTGAAGAAAGGCAATTTCTGGAGGTTGAGAGCACCTTCGTTGTTCCAAGTCCGGTTAGAGTGAGCCTCTCTACCGCGACCAGCCAACCACTCGCGGCTCCAGGTTTCCGCCCATTGATGGCTGCTGAGCTTCCAGTTGATTTGAGGATTAGTGCTGATCCTCAGATCAACTTCCTGATCTCTCAGAATAGGATCAGACAGAATGAGATCAAGGCTCTCATGGAAGAAAACCAGCGTTTGAGAGAGAAGGAGGAGGCAAGCAGCAAATATATGAGAGAGTATGAGGTGGCAGACAAGGAAAGAATGGAATATCTTTACAAGATGATAAAGGACCTGAGAAGGAAGGTTAATGCACTGACAGATGGTGCAGGGCCTAACAACCCAGGTGCCCCTGGTCAGAGTTCATCTCAGGGAAATCAAGCTGCTGATGCAATGGAGACTGA
>JBCNJP010000884.1:0-15887 GCA_039602395.1 Deinandra increscens subsp. villosa | reverse complement strand
ATCAATGTAACTATTTGTAACATTAGTAAACGATACTAGAATTGTAATTCTTTGTCTTATGTTGATCATGTTTTAGCTTTTTTTTTCCTTGGTTTTTATATATATTGTTAAGCATGTGTAACATCGGTGTTAAATGTGTGTTAAATGTCTGTATCATTATTGTAACATAAAGTTGTATCAATGTAACTATTTGTAACTTAGTAAACAATACTAGGATTGTAATTCTTTGTCTTATGTCGATCATATTTTAGCTTTTTTTTTCTTTTTTATTATAAATATATTGTTAAGCATGTGTAACATCAGTGTTAAATGTTGGTAACATCAGTGTTAAATGTCAATATCATTATTGTAACATAAAATTGTATTAATGTAACTATTTGTAACTTCAGTAAAGTAAACGATACTAGGATTGTAATTCTTTGTCTTATGTCAATCATACTTTAGTTTTTTTTTTTTTGGTTTTAAATATATTGTTGCGAGAAACGTTTTTCTCACATTCATCTTCGTGCATATAAATATTACATATATTTCGGAAGTATTAAAACACTAACTTATATAAAAAGTCAGAAAAAAGTAAGAATTAAAAGTTTACACATTTAAAACTAAAATTATAACAATGCATGTTGATACTAAGAAAAATACTTTGAATTTAAATTCTTTATTATTATCTTTTTATTTTGCTCTGTTTATCAAATGGGTCTCATTTCTAAATGTATGTCAATGAGTTTATCAAGTAGGTCTCATTTGTGACCTTTTTTTGCCAGACTAGTACTAGCAGCAGATGAGGTAGTAAGGTAAAAATACTATAATACCCTTACTGTTAAAGTAAAGCACAAGCCACATGTCAATCTATAAATGATTAAAATGAGTTATTTGGTTAGTTCACTAAGGTAAGGTTATTATTTGTTCCAATCCCTAATCCCTGTATTTATAATGGAACAAACCCTAGTGAACATTGAGCCCACTTGTGTTTTTAGGCCCAAAACACTTAGAAATTAATAAACCATAAATCTAAAAATTTAAACCAACGTCCGTCCATAACTGGTGACAACCCATAAACCTAAATTTATAACTTTTAATCTTAAATGTCAAGGCTAAACAATGTCCACTATAAATCACGACTAAACCCTATATTATATACTAAAAACGTTCCAAAACTAGAGTCTTGTACCGTAAATCAACTAGTACGATTTTATATGCTAAAAAATGATTTGGGTTCAAAGACAATAAATTAACTTTTATAGATGTTATAATTAAATTATACTAAAAGGTTTTAAAGGAAAAATAAACATAACAAAGTTCCGTGCGTATTCATTTGCTTTTGTAAGCGTGTAGATTTAAGTAAAAACAAGTTTATTGTTAGGCTATCCGTAGTGGGGCTCCATGGGGGCGCCATGGAGCCCATAACGCCCCTATAACGCCCCTCTCCCACCCCCCGGGGCGCCATGTTAGCAGAAATGGGTCTTGGGCGTTACCAGCATCACGCCTCCCCCTCTCTTAGTTTCGGGTGCCATGGGCGCCACCCCCACTACGCTGGGGCGTTATGGAGGGTGGTGACGCCCCACCACTACGGAAAGCCTAATGTTTGCTTAGAGGTGCACTTAATCAGGGGTGAAACTAGAAAATTTTTTGAGGGGGTCCATAATTTTTTTTACAGAGTTACTAGTTTTTAGATGTTTTAGTTTCATATAAACGTACATAAAGAAATTTGGTCTATTACTTACTAAATAGTTTTTAATGCAGGCGCACGTTACAACACGACATTGCGAGTAAAGAAAAACATAACTGATAAAAAAAACTCTACATGATTTGATAAAAAAATATCTATACCGTAACATTGACAACGATATAATAGTAAAAAAATAATAGTAAATGGCTAGAAATGAAGATAAGAGAACAAATAACGTGTGAAGAAAAATAATATGACATAATGTTTGTCTATTAAATAAAATCTATAGTTTTATATATTGTAATATTTTATTATAAAAGGGGTCTAGAATTAATGTATTAAAAAAGAATTGGTCTATAATAAAATTAAATAAAAAAGATGTGGAAAATGAAGTACCATCATTTACTCTCCTCATTTATAATATTAAAATTAATAAAGAATGCTGGGAAAAAAAATATAAGGACAAGATTTGAACTTGCACCCTTAAAACTCAAACAAGGGTTCTTACCACTAGGCTAGTTGCTTGCTTTGTTTTATTTTCACAAACTAAGTATTTATTAACTCCTCTTCACACACTTTTTTTTATAAAAAACCGTTCACATAATTTTTCACTTTGCGTACGAGGTTAGGGGGTCCACGGGGACCCCCTGGGCCTAATAAGGGTCCGCCCTTACACATAACTGTTTTTTCAAAGAACCGGTTCCGGTTCTAAACCGGTTCCGGTTCTAAACCGGTTCCGGTTCTGGTCAACGGGAATGGGACCGGTTCTCGGTCTAACCGGTTTCGGTTCTGGGACCGGTTCTCGCGATGAAAACTTGGAACTACTAGAACCGGTTCGGTTCAGTTCTTGGACCGGTTCTCGATCTACCCGGTTCTAGGACCGGTCCTAAAAAAAGCAGCCGTTGTATTTGCCTTCCCGTATTTTGCTTTAATTTTTTCTCCTTTTGCATACTGTGATGTTTTTATACTTTTTTTTCAAAGGTTTACATTTTGAGACAAAAATAAAATTATAAGATAACAAGTATTAAACATAATCCAACGTTTTTAGTGAGTTTTTTGAAAACAAGAGTTTTTTTAGTGAGTTTTTTAGAGTTGTAATGAATTCATTATATGAACTAGTATTTATAGTATGTTATATGGTGTAACACCCCAATTTCACAGGTACATGATATATAGAGTAAATACGTGTCTATATTATCAATACGTAAGTTTGATTGATAAAAATGGTAAACTATTCATTAGATAAATTGCATGTGTTAGAAATACGTGTTTAATGGCCAAAATGATGAAATCTGTATAAACGAATGAGTTAAACGGTAAGGAAAGTAAAATATGAGATAAATATATGTTTATACAAATAACATGATGATATATGTGTGAATTGATAGTTACATACATGTGATAATACCTATGGAAAAGTAGAAGGGCCAAAAGTGTAATTTATGTAAAGTTATAAACGTATACGGATATTATACGCATCTATAACTATTATGAATATTTAAGGCTTAGGATATAGTAAAAATATATCCTAATATGATCCATAACATGAAATAATAAGTGTTGAAAAGTTTGAGGGGGCTAGAACGCAAAATAGCAAAAGATATATATACAAATATAAGTGTATATATATATATATACGTATATATATACGTATATCATCGAGGGTGTCCCGAGACTTAGAAACTTTATTAAACATGTTTTATAATAGTTCGGTACATAAAATAACAGTTTGGTAGAAGTTAGGGGGTTAAAATGTAAAATTGAAGTCCAGGGACCAATTCTGCCATTCTGCCAAAGATGGCTCGCGGTACGCGAGGCCTGGCAAGAAAAACGGCGCGATACGCGACCCGTTTGCGACCCATTTGCGACCCAGAACGCGTTTTTTTGACTTGCAGCTCACGTTTTGACGAAATTGACCAAGGACACGCGTCGTTTTTGAGCATGAGTCACCCTAGACACCTGTAGGAACCAGAGGCGCACCCTACTAATATAAATCCAAGCTCCAATCGGCCAAAAATCCTTGCCAATTTCCGAAATCCAAACCGAAAAACCCCAATTTCGAATCAGAAACTTCACGGGTCGATTTCTCTCAAACCGTAAAGAGTTAGTAGCCGAAATTCAGCAGTTAAGCTTCTATAGGTATGATCTAAAATAACCTCTTTCAGTTTTGGCTAAATCGATTCCTAAGTATGATTTTTAAAACTATGCTCAAATTAGGGTTCTTGAGCTTGTTTGGGTAAAATTGAATGATCGGGTGGGAATTAGGACCTGAATTTTGGTAGGTAATCCTAATTTGATGTGTTTTAAGAAAGCCCTAAGTTTATTTCAGAATTGGTGAAGGTTTGGTATGAGTTTTGGAAACGGGTCAAGATTAGGGTTTTCATGACGTTATTCTACCCAAATCGAGTAAACGGTTTTGAATTAAGCTTTGCCATTTTAAGGGATATTATAAAATGTCATAATGGATAATACCCTAAGATGGTTTTGAATAAAAATGAGTTTTGCTATAGAAACGAGAAAAATGGGTAATTAGGGTTTCGGAATATGGATACTTAATATAAAATAATCCGGAAGGTATGGGGACTTGAAATTTGGTATGGTAACATGTTTACATATATATTAAATATATATGAGTTCAAATTTTGGTAATTTATAATTAAATTACTCGGTGCAACGATTGTAGTAATTTCGCCTCATGGTCGTCAATGACGCCTACACGGCCGGTAACAATCGTCACCAAATTCCAAACTCCGTGACTATTCCTCATAGTAATTCCGCCAAATGATCGGTCATGAGGAAACACGAGCGGTAAACGTTAAGGAGCAAAGACTTGAAAGATATATAACAAAATATGTAAAAGGGGCAAAATGGTCATTTTGACTATTAAGGGTATTAACCAATAAAGAGTTGGGTTTTGGATAATGAGTTACTTCTTAAAAGTGATTTGTAACATTTAGGATGTCTTGATAGGGACATTACGTTAAAGGCATTAAGAAACTGATTCACAAGAACTTAACCCCAAGAATAGTAGCTTTGCAAAGCTAAGGTGAGTTCTATGAGCCCTCTTTTAAATTGTTTAAATGCTTTAAACCATTTTGGGCTGATATACATAACGTTTTATGAAAATACTCTCAATTGTTATAATTGCTTGTTATATGTATTGATTGTACGATGATGAGTAGAGGAAATATAGATTGCCATTTTGATGTTTCTAGTAGAATAGATTAAGAATGGTAATCAGGAAAGATTGGTAAGTAAGGGACTTCTGAAACAAGAAGTTAAATAGTGTTGTCCCAATGGTGTCAAAACCAAGCGGCGTCAAAGCCAGAAAGCGTCAAAGCTAAGTGGCGTCAAAGCCAGATAGCGTCAAAGCTATATAGTGTCAAAACTAAAGGGACCATTGCTACACGATGTGTTCGTAAAGCAAATAGAAACACTATTTCCCTAAGATAGTAGTTAATATGAGACAAGGATGACAAAGCAACAGAAGGTTAGTCTATTCACGAGGTTAGAATATGTGAATATATGTGCTATATGCTTTGTGTTTGATTGTCTAATTGCAGAAATGTGTTTGATAAACCTAAGTGCTTTCGAAAGGTAAAGTTTTCCAAAAACGTAGAACTCACCAGCGTAAGCTGACTTGTTAAGTTATGTATGTCAGATGAGGCTGGACCTTCGGATCGAAAAGGGAAGGCTGAGATGTGAGCAGGAACTAGGGGGGCATATACTATCAAGAGAATATCAAGCTGTCAAGAGAAGACATTTCTGAAGACTGGCATGGAGATATATAGTTATCATTTGTAATCGTCTCTCTTACTATGTAATACTTGGCATATGAATAAAAGTTTTTATTTCCGCTGCTTTAGTTATCTCTGTTGTACCTTGTGTTCATGAGTAAATCCGATGCGTGACCGCTCCTAGGGCCAAGTCTGGGAGTGGGCGTCACAAGTTGGTATCAGAGCCATGGTTTAAGAGATTTAGATACTATTGCAGTGTCTAGACTTAAACTAGGACTCTGGGGAAGCCAAGTAAGATGAGACAAATGCCAGTATTGATAGCTATGCCCATGGGTAGAATGTGCATTAGGAATATAATGGACAGGGACTTAGGATATATGAGTATGGAAAATACCCAATTGCAATTAGCTACTGCAATTTGGTATTAACTATATAAGTATACCCTAAGCACTGGTTATTATATGGCCAAGTGCGAGAAAGTTTATTTGATACTAGGATGTGGACACAAAGGATGCATGTGAATAGATGAAGATAAGTTTTGAAGACATTATATATAAATAAACGTATTGACGTCTGCGCTTATCTGTTTATCATGTATTCAAAACTTGGAAACTCTACGTCACATAAAACCTAAAATGTCACTCATCTTAATGTAGGAAATGGCTAGAGGAAGTCGTGGAAATGACAACGACGGTAGAATAGTTAGGAGAATCACGCGAGCAAATCCCGAGCCCGAAGCTAACGTCGAAGCTAATACGTTCACTAGCGAACAAGTAGCGGCTATTATCGCGCAAGCAATAGCCCAAGTCCAAAGAGGCGTTGGTGGAACTAACGGGACGGGAGGTGGAGGAAATAACAACGGGAATAGGAATGACCCAGAGGATATGGAGGAAGGACAAGGAGGTAGAGGATGTTCTTTCAAGACATTCAGTGGTTGTAAACCCCCTTTGTATGATGGCAAGAAGGACGCAATAGCTACCTTCGAATGGATTCATGAGATGGAAGCAGTTATTGAGATCAGTGAGTGCAGAGAAGATCAAGCAGTGAAGTACGCCGCTCACTCGTTTGTATCTGAAGCATTGCACTGGTGGGGAATGGTTAAGCAGACTGAAGGGAGTGCAGCTATCGCTGCAATGAAGTGGGACGACTTGAAAAAGTTAGTCCTTGAAGATTTCTGCCCTAGGGGAGAGTTGGATCAGTTGGAGAAGGACTTTTTGTTGCTCGAAGCTGGAAACATGACGCATCGGGAATATACGTCCAAGTTCAATGCTATGGCAAGATTGTTGCCTGCATTAGTCACCCCTGAAGCTCAAAGGGTGAAACGATACGTCCAAGGCCTCCCTGGCCGAGTTAGGGAATTCATTAAGGCTATTGAGCCTAGAACGTTCAAGGCAACGGTGAATCTAAGCTCCAATCTCTATAGTGAGATGTTCGGAGCAGGAGGTAGACCAGAAGAGTCTAAGAGAAAGTGGATAGAGACGGCTGAAGGTTCAAAGAAGAATGACAGGGGTCACCGCAAAAAGCAAAAGAATGGATCAAAGGGCAGCAAGCCCTTGTGTAACAAGTGTAATAAGAATCACTATGGAGAGTGTAGGTCAATGACGACTGGCTGCTATAAGTGCGGGAAGGAAGGTCACTTTGCCAATCGTTGTACTGATCCAAGGAAGTGTTTCGAATGTGGAAGCCCTGATCATATCAGGACAAACTGCCCCAAGTTGGTCAAGAATTCAGAACCACCAAAGGCGAAAGAGGCTCCAAAGGCAAAGGGTAGAGCTTATACCCTGACTACCACCGAAGCCAAGATAACACCCGATGTAGTTTCAGGTACGTTTCTCGTTAATAATGTGCCTGCTTCTGTGTTATTTGACTCTGGTGCTAGTAGGAGTTTTGTTTCGCATGAATTCTGTGAGCTAATTGACAGACCAACTGTTAGGACTAATAGACCATTCGAGGTCGAGATTGCCTCAGGTAAAAGTATTAGGATTACTGAGGTAGTAGATAACTGCCTAATAGAGCTAGAAGGGTACAAACTACCTATTAAGTTATTCCCTATGGCGTTAGGAGGTTTTGATGTTGTGTTAGGAATGGATTGGCTTGCAGAGAACGATGCACAAATTATCTGTAACCAAAAGAAGGTTCAACTTCGAACGCCAACTGGGCAAATCATATCAATTTATGGGGATCGTGATAGCTCAGCAGTAGAGATCATTTCAATGATCAAGGCACAGAAGTTCATAAGACGAGGATGCAAGGCGTACCTTGCTTATGCTATCGATTCGAGGGTGAAGACTAAGGAGCTAAAAGATGTGCCGGTAGTATGCCAATTTCCAGACGTGTTTCCAGAAGAACTACCTGGCATTCCTCCCGATCGAGAGATAAAGTTTAGGATCGACTTAGTGCCAGGAGCCCAACCCGTAGCGAAGTCACCTTATAGGTTAGCTCCATCAGAGATGAAAGAGTTGATGTCACAATTAGAAGACTTGCTTGACAAAGGGTTTATAAGGCCAAGCATCTCACCTTGGGGTGCTCCAGTTCTTTTTGTCAAAAAGAAGGATGGAAGCATGAGAATGTGCATCGACTATAGGGATCTAAATAAGCTAACCATTAAGAATAAATATCCTTTGCCTAGGATCGACGATTTATTCGACCAGCTACAAGGAGCGAGTTGGTTCTCTAAGATAGATCTAAGGTCAGGGTATCATCAGCTTAAGATTAGGGATGAAGATATCGAAAAGACAGCTTTTCGCACGCGTTATGGTCATTATGAATTTCTGGTAATGTCATTTGGGTTGACCAATGCCCCTGCAGCTTTCATGGATCTTATGAATAGAGTGTGTCGACCTATGTTGGACCGATTCGTAATTGTGTTCATAGATGACATCTTAATTTATTCCAGGAATGAGCAGGATCACGCGATGCATTTAAAGGAGGTTCTAGAGACCTTAAGGAAGGAAAAGCTTTATGCCAAGTTTTCAAAATGTGCGTTTTGGCTTAAGGAAGTCCAGTTCCTTGGCCATGTGATAAACGCGGATGGCATCCTTGTAGATCCAGCAAAGATTGAGACGATAATGAGTTGGAAGCCACCTAAGACGCCTTCAGAGATTCGTAGTTTCTTAGGACTTGCCGGCTATTATCGTAGATTTATTCAAAATTTTTCGAAGATTGCAACGCCACTGACTAAGCTAACCAAGAAGGACACTAAGTTCTTATGGGGACCTAGTCAGCAGAGTGCGTTTGAGGAGTTAAAAGCCAGATTGACTCAGGCACCGGTGTTATCCTTACCGGATGGGTCTGATGATTTAGTAGTGTACTCTGATGCTTCTTATCAAGGCTTAGGTTGTGTTTTGATGCAGCGGGGCAAGGTCATTGCATACGCATCAAGGCAACTAAAACCACATGAGACAAACTATCCAACTCACGACTTAGAATTGGCGGCCGTTGTGTTTGCACTCAAAATATGGAGGCATTATTTGTACGGAGTTAAGTGCACTATCTATACTGACCATAAGAGCTTAAAATATTTCTTTGAACAAAAAGATCTTAACATGAGGCAGCGTAGATGGTTAGAGTTGATTAAAGACTATGATTGTGAAATTATGTATCATCCAGGTAAAGCCAACGTAGTGGCTGATGCTCTAAGCAGAAAGGAGAGTCTTCCTTCTTTTCGGGTGAAATCATATAAGTTAGTAATCACTCCTGACTTTCTTATCCAACTTCGTAAGGACCAATATGAAGCCCTTAAGGATGAGAATATCAAGAAAGAAAGAATGGTCGGCCAAGCAGGAAGCTTGGAAGAAAACGAGTTTGGAATTAAAACTAGGTACGGTCGAATGTGGGTACCGCTTTTAGGTGAGATTCGCGGTAAGATCTTAGATGAAGCTCATAAGTCACGCTATTCAATTCATCCTGGTGCAACCAAGATGTACCAAGACTTAAAACGAGACTATTGGTGGCCAGGTATGAAGTTTAATGTTATGCAATATGTGAATAGGTGTTTGACTTGCGCAAAGGTTAAAGCTGAGCATCAAAAGCCTTATGGAAAGCTTCAACCTTTGAAGATTCCTGAATGGAAGTGGGAACATATCACGATGGACTTCATAACTAAGCTACCTCGCACAGCTAAGGGTTATGACACCATCTGGGTGATTGTGGACAGGCTAACCAAGAGTGCTCACTTTCTGCCTATTCATGAGGCGATTTCTTCTGAAGAGTTAGCTAGTTTGTTCATTAAGGAGATCATCTCTAAACACGGGGTGCCAGTGATCTATAGTCTCCGACAGAGACACTCGGTTCACTTCGCGATTTTGGAGGAAATTCCATAAGAATATGGGATCGAGATTACATATTAGCACAACATATCATCCTCAGACGGATGGACAAAGTGAGAGAACGATACAAACTTTGGAAGATATGTTGCGTGCTTGCATAATAGACTTTGGAGGAAGTTGGGATAGTCACCTACCACTAGCAGAATTCTCCTACAACAACAGTTATCATGCTAGTATTGGCATGCCTCCTTATGAGATGTTGTATGGTAGAAAGTGTCGAACTCCAGTGTGTTGGGGTGAAGTTGGCCAACGAGAAATAGGAAGTAAAGAAGTAGTCGAAAATATGGCTCGAGATCTTGATGTGGTCAAGGCACGATTAAAGGCGGCACAAGATCGACAAAAGTCATATGCGGATAAGAGGAGAAGGCCAATTGAATTCCAAGTTGGAGACTATGTATTACTAAAAGTTTCTCCTTGGAAAGGTATTATTCGGTTTCGAAAAAGGGGCAAGTTAGGCCCAAGGTATGTAGGACCTTTTAAGATTGTAGAACGTGTAGGTGAGGTTGCTTATCGGTTAGATCTACCTGGGGAATTGTCTGGAATTCACCCAACATTCCATGTTTCTTATCTAAGAAAGTGTGTATATGATGAATCAGAAATAGTACCTTTAGATGAAATTGAGGTAGACGAAAAGTTATCATATGTGGAAAGGCCAGTTGCGATTTTAGATCGCAGTGAAAAGAAACTCCGAAATAAGACCATTCCGATGGTCAGGGTGCAGTGGATGCACAGAAAAGGTTCGGAATCTACTTGGGAACGAGAAGATGAAATGAGAGAATCTCATCCTGAGTTATTCTCGAGCTGAGCATGTTTCGAGGACGAAACCCTTTTAAGGGGGAGAGAGTTGTAACACCCCAATTTCACAGGTACATGATATATAGAGTAAATACGTGTCTATATTATCAATACGTAAGTTTGATTGATAAAAATGGTAAACTATGCATTAGATAAATTGCATGTGTTAGAAATACGTGTTTAATGGCCAAAATGATGAAATCTGTATAAACGAATGAGTTAAACGGTAAGGAAAGTAAAATATGAGATAAATATATGTTTATACAAATAACATGATGATATATGTGTGAATTGATAGTTACATACATGTGATAATACCTATGGAAAAGTAGAAGGGCCAAAAGTGTAATTTATGTAAAGTTATAAACGTATACGGATATTATACGCATCTATAACTATTATGAATATTTAAGGCTTAGGATATAGTAAAAATATATCCTAATATGATCCATAACATGAAATAATAAGTGTTGAAAAGTTTGAGGGGGCTAGAACGCAAAATAGCAAAAGATATATATACAAATATAAGTGTATATATATATATATACGTATATATATACGTATATCATCGAGGGTGTCCCGAGACTTAGAAACTTTATTAAACATGTTTTATAATAGTTCGGTACATAAAATAACAGTTTGGTAGAAGTTAGGGGGTTAAAATGTAAAATTGAAGTCCAGGGACCAATTCTGCCATTCTGCCAAAGATGGCTCGCGGTACGCGAGGCCTGGCAAGAAAAACGGCGCGATACGCGACCCGTTTGCGACCCATTTGCGACCCAGAACGCGTTTTTTTGACTTGCAGCTCACGTTTTGACGAAATTGACCAAGGACACGCGTCGTTTTTGAGCATGAGTCACCCTAGACACCTGTAGGAACCAGAGGCGCACCCTACTAGTATAAATCCAAGCTCCAATCGGCCAAAAATCCTTGCCAATTTCCGAAATCCAAACCGAAAAACCCCAATTTCGAATCAGAAACTTCACGGGTCGATTTCTCTCAAACCGTAAAGAGTTAGTAGCCGAAATTCAGCAGTTAAGCTTCTATAGGTATGATCTAAAATAACCTCTTTCAGTTTTGGCTAAATCGATTCCTAAGTATGATTTTTAAAACTATGCTCAAATTAGGGTTCTTGAGCTTGTTTGGGTAAAATTGAATGATCGGGTGGGAATTAGGACCTGAATTTTGGTAGGTAATCCTAATTTGATGTGTTTTAAGAAAGCCCTAAGTTTATTTCAGAATTGGTGAAGGTTTGGTATGAGTTTTGGAAACGGGTCAAGATTAGGGTTTTCATGACGTTATTCTACCCAAATCGAGTAAACGGTTTTGAATTAAGCTTTGCCATTTTAAGGGATATTATAAAATGTCATAATGGATAATACCCTAAGATGGTTTTGAATAAAAATGAGTTTTGCTATAGAAACGAGAAAAATGGGTAATTAGGGTTTCGGAATATGGATACTTAATATAAAATAATCCGGAAGGTATGGGGACTTGAAATTTGGTATGGTAACATGTTTACATATATATTAAATATATATGGGTTCAAATTTTGGTAATTTATAATTAAATTACTCGGTGCAACGATTGTAGTAATTCCGCCTCATGGTCGTCAATGACGCCTACACGGCCGGTAACAATCGTCACCAAATTCCAAACTCCGTGACTATTCCTCATAGTAATTCCGCCAAATGATCGGTCATGAGGAAACACGAGCGGTAAACGTTAAGGAGCAAAGACTTGAAAGATATATAACAAAATATGTAAAAGGGGCAAAATGGTCATTTTGACTATTAAGGGTATTAACCAATAAAGAGTTGGGTTTTGGATAATGAGTTACTTCTTAAAAGTGATTTGTAACATTTAGGATGTCTTGATAGGGACATTACGTTAAAGGCATTAAGAAACTGATTCACAAGAACTTAACCCCAAGAATAGTAGCTTTGCAAAGCTAAGGTGAGTTCTATGAGCCCTCTTTTAAATTGTTTAAATGCTTTAAACCATTTTGGGCTGATATACATAACGTTTTATGAAAATACTCTCAATTGTTATAATTGCTTGTTATATGTATTGATTGTACGATGATGAGTAGAGGAAATATAGATTGCCATTTTGATGTTTCTAGTAGAATAGATTAAGAATGGTAATCGAGGTAAGTAAGGGACTTCTGAAACAAGAAGTTAAATAGTGTTGTCCCAATGGTGTCAAAACCAAGCGGCGTCAAAGCCAGAAAGCGTCAAAGCTAAGTGGCGTCAAAGCCAGATAGCGTCAAAGCTATATAGTGTCAAAACTAAAGGGACCATTGCTACACGATGTGTTCGTAAAGCAAATAGAAACACTATTTCCCTAAGATAGTAGTTAATATGAGACAAGGATGACAAAGCAACAGAAGGTTAGTCTATTCACGAGGTTAGAATATGTGAATATATGTGCTATATGCTTTGTGTTTGATTGTCTAATTGCAGAAATGTGTTTGATAAACCTAAGTGCTTTCGAAAGGTAAAGTTTTCCAAAAACGTAGAACTCACCAGCGTAAGCTGACTTGTTAAGTTATGTATGTCAGATGAGGCTGGACCTTCGGATAGAAAAGGGAAGGCTGAGATGTGAGCAGGAACTAGGGGGGCATACACTATCAAGAGAATATCAACTGTCAAGAGAAGACATTTTGAAGACTGGCATAGATATATATAGTTATCATTTGTAATCGTCTCTCTTACTATGTAATACTTGGCATACGAATAAAAGTTTTTATTTCCGCTGCTTTAGTTATCTCTGTTGTACCTTGTGTTCATGAGTAAATCCGATGCGTGACCGCTCCTAGGGCCAAGTCTGGGAGTGGGCGTCACATATGGTCATTGGGGGAGCTAAAAAGTGAAGAAAAAAAAAACGACTAGAAATTCAGTCCCAACGGCTAGAAAACCTTTGGTAACAACCATATCCCGAAAGCACACCTCTAACGTCTAGAACCAATTCTGGGACCGGTTCTTGGTGGAATCGGTTTTAACCGGTTTTTGCTCCTGGAGGTCAGAATCGATCAGGAACCAGTGGTCCTAGATTGGAACCGAACTGGTTCTCGGATTTTGGAACTGGAACCGGACCGGTCCCGGTTCGGTTGACCGGTTTCAGTTCCGGAACCGGTTTTTTTGTGCACCTCTATGTTTGCTTACATAATTTACTTTCAACAAGGCTCAAGATTGAATATATTATATATACTTCATTGATTTTTATTAATCTATATCTATATATATAATAAAAGAAAAGTTTTTGGCATCATAATTTGCCATGTGGCATCACCACATTCATCCTCAACAATTTTTCCCGCCAATTCTCCTAATTATAGAAGTGATTTGTATTTCCAATTTTTTTTATTGCATTCCAAAATATTTTAATAACCAATTATTTAATTACTAAAGATATAAAAATACATAATTGTCTAGGTGATTGCCGGTATGTTTGTCCGCTTTTCAGCTTCAGTTACTCAACTAGTCTAGGTGGTTGCCGGTATGTTTGTCCGCTTTAAACTCAAACCCGTTTAATCCCAACCGAATGCGTCATGTTTAATATAGTACAATATTACCATCATGTTTAATTGTCCCCACACCCAAGCGTACACATGAAAACCTACCCAACCTCAGAGTTTATTGAGGATTCACAAACCCCCAGCTTGAGGAACCATGCAACACCGTTATGACTACCACTTATTTCATTAACCATCAGTTGGTGATCAGGTCAGCCGCTAAGCACACAAAGAAGACCAACTGAGTGATTATTTATTCTCTTTTCTTTTTCATTTCTTTTTCCATTTCTTTTTCTTTTCTTTTTATTATGTGGTGTAGTCATGACAGCAGAGACATGACGTGTGAGAGAGTGAATACTAGGTGATTACCACTCTCAACCCATTTTTGCCGGGACTCAGTCTTTTAAACCATGCAACCTGGGATGGGAAACTAAACCTATATATCTTTTAAGTTCACTGCACTTTCATTGGAGGTCATAAGTTTAGGTCGAGCCTACCGAGCATATCACCATGGAGCTTGCCTTTCACTTCCACCTTACGCGTGTCAGCCATCTCCAACCCGGACATTCATTTTACTTCCCTTAAACTTCTCAAAAACAAGACACAAACAATTAAAAATTAAAAAACACACTATTTTTGAGGGATCAACTTTTTCTTCATCTTTACATTTCTTCCCCTTGCTTTTTGATTTTTAATGTCACAATCTTGTGAACATCATTTTTCAGTTTTTTTTTTATAAATAAAAAATAAAACACACAAACACACTTAAAAGAACAAAACATAAAATTTTGAAGATGTCTGGCCAAGCTAACTTTCAAAGTATTGATTTGAAAATTTTAGAAAATTGGGTTTCATGACATGCACACTTCATTGGAGGTCAAACACATAATCAAACAATAGCTTAATTGAAACTTTAATGAAATAGGTTTGACTCAAAAGACCCTTTGTTGCCTCATCATTCAAACAACCAAATTAAGAACATTACCTTTCATGCTGATTTTGACCTTTTACCTCTCAATGAGACATACCTTCCATTTATAGATTACTTGCCATGACATGAAGATACGTCTCCTAAACTGTGCCTGGAACAATCACTTATCAACAAACAAATTAGCAATAAAAACGTTAGTGATAATCCTCCTTGATCGTTCCTGCACAGAGTGAGAGATTAGTTAGCTAATAGTACCGAGGCCATTTTTTTCTGGGTACTCCTGAGGAATCAATGAATGAAATTTCTTTTAAAAACATTCCTTTTGAAAAATCAGGAAGTTGGGATGATTCGGTTGTAGCTGCATTAGCCTTTGGTTTCCAAGTTCCAGGTGATTTAACATTTGTTTTAGTCACCTTTGGAATTGTGACCTTAGGTATTTCAACCTTCTTCATTTTAGATTCACTTTTCAAAACAGTTTTTGTTTTAGTCACCTTTGAAGTTGTGACTTTGGGTATTTCAACCTTCTTCATTTTAGAATCATTTTTCAAAACAGTTTTAGTTACCTTGGGAGGGGTAACTTTGGGTTTCTCAAGCTTTGGTTGTTTTGAAAATGGTTTCTTCACCTTTTTATGAAAATTTTGGAAACTTGGAAAGCAGTTGTTTTGATTTAAAGATTTTCTTTCAGCTTTGGCAGCACCCCAATGTTGATCAGAGGGTTTAACCTTAGGAGTAACAGTCTTCATTGCCTTAGGTGTTTGCACCATCATTGGCATAGACTTTACAGACTCCTGAGATGAAGCCCTTTGACTTTTCGGAAAATAGGGTTCATAGGGGCGATAAAGACAGTTTCTAGTAATATGACCAGCGAAGCCACAATTAAAGCAAGTCTGCTTCTTTAGATAGAAGTCAG
>JBCNJP010000883.1:0-36043 GCA_039602395.1 Deinandra increscens subsp. villosa | reverse complement strand
GGGGGGTTGAAAGGAAAGAAGATGTTATGTTCCACCTCCATCCGATGCTCTTGTCGAACCAATCTACACGAAGGCCCCCCTCCATCACCACCGAGAATCACGTTCCATACTCTCTAGCATTGAGGTCGACACTACATTCTAAGCTTGGGGAGATTCAAGGTCAGTTTCGATTCCACATTTTCTTCGACATTTATTTTATTTCTTTTTAGATTAATTTGCATTTCATTTAGCATGCTTAGCTCATCTTGTTTATTTCTATTCTCGTATTTGCATATTTGCATCTAGGTTGCACTTAGTTGCATTTCTTGTATTAAGCATTGCAAAAAAAAAAATTGATAAAAAAAAACAAAAAAAAAAGAGAAAAAAAAAACGCATCCTGATTGACTTGGAAAGATATGTGAGAGAAACATGAAAAATGATAGTACATTGTTATGTTAGTGATAGACCGCATGCTAGAAAAGAAAGATAGTAATAAAAATACATATATGCCCCGTTGTGCCAGTGCCTCATAGTCTTAGATTTACCACATACAAAACATGATAAAACTATTTGTGCCTAATACCGATCGGATCACACAAGGAAGCCGAGACCTAGCAGAAATAGGTTGAGAGCTTTGTTTGTATTTTGATTCTGTTCAGCTTGAGTCCTCTTGTAAGGATCATCAGAAAGTCGACCCTGGAAAAAAAAAAGAGAGAAAAAAAGAATGAAAAAAAGATGAAAAGAAAAAGAAAAGAAATAAACGGTGGCGAAAAATTGGCCATGTATATCGTTCGTTGTTCTATCTCTTGTCTTTTGATGTTTGTTGTAATAAATTGTGGTGAAAAATTGACCACTCGCTCTCTATAATCCTTGAGGTTAGGAAGGTTTCCACCGTGTGAAGAGAGGTGTTGGCACACTTAATTAATTGACATCATCATGTACTTAAGCTTATGAAACGAAGTTACAAGTCTAGATTGTGAGGTTAGAGGACCATAACTGGCAAATTGGGTACGTGTTGTCAATAAAAATCTTGAAAGCTTTGTCTACGCATGTCGGTCGAAGTTAACATAACAATATGATTTCACGCTCATAATCTTATTCAGGACGAGAAGGGTGCTGGAAAAAAAAAAATTTTGCATGGTTGTTTCATTTTGTTCCTAACATTTCCGCTTTAGTTTATTCTTGTTTTTGACTTCTTTGAGGACAAAGAAAGGTTTAAGCTTGGGGAGATTTGTTAGTTTCATTTTTAGGCATCTTTTATTAGCATTTTAGATTCATTTTTATTGCATGTTAAGCATTTATAGCATTCATATTTTATTATTTCGCATAACACTTGTTTTGGTGGAATAGAGTCTACTTTGTTTCCTTTTTATTGTTTTAGATATGAAGCAGTTAAGAGGGATGACACTTGATGTCAAATACATGGATTTGAGGCTAGTCATATTTCGAACAGTATGTTAATATGCCAATCTGAGATTTATCAAGTGGTCAAGACTCGAGAGTTATAAAGGATTGTTGGGGTCGGATTTATGCTCACGTGAGCTGGGTTGCAACATAAAGAAATTTTGGTGGGTTATGCTTATCTACATGGAGCCATTTAAAGAAGAAAAAAATAAGAAATTCTAAATGCATTCAAGGAGTTTGGACGGATGTTTAAAAGAAATAAAAGAAAACAATTTTTTTTTCTTCTCATCCATTAGAGGTAAAAGGTGGAGTATGGTAGAGGTGAAACTCATCTAAATGGGTAGATTGGACGGTGGACTCAAGAGACAAGTAAACCCATTTTTGAGTTTATAAAGGAAAATATATAATTGGGTGATATGGGAGGTGGCTTGTGTCAGGAGGCATGAAAGATTTATCTTGATTGAGTAAATCTCAATAATTGGATTTTAAGGATGCAAGTGGCTAGTTTGGACGGTGGCTTGAGAAATTAGCCAAAAGATCACTTCTTAGTTGCTATAAATATCAATCTCCTTTAGGAACTTCAGATATAACTCAATTTGGAGGTGCAAAAAAAAAACTTCAACGGCGGCAGTAGCAAGAAGAGAGAAAGCAACTCAAGTTTCCATTTTATTTTATTTTTCTCAAACATTTGAACTCAAATTTACTATTTCTCGTAAGTTCTAATTTTATGTTTTTATTTTTCATCTGCTATGTGTAATTGATTTAGCCATGATCGGCTAAATAACTCGTAGTTCCGACACGGGGGTTTAATTTCTTTGGTTATGGTTCATACACTTATGTGAAATGGGTATGAGATTCGACTTTTAAATGGTTCGTTTGTGTGTTTCTTGCTCTTAAAACCCGAAATACCTTCGGGTATACATTAGTTTTATTAATAAAATTGGCCACTTTGTTAATTAATCTAATATAGTTCATCAAATTTTAAAATCTTAAAACGTTTTTAATCTTGAAAAGAGGAACAAATAACGGTTTGAATTTGTCTATGAGTTTAAACTTGTTATGGAATCACATAATCTAGTCGAACACACCGAACGGCGTGTGTGCTCGATTATAATCGGTTCTTCCATCACCGCAACCCGCACACTAAGATCAGAACGGCTCGAGCTTAGAGTAGCGGGTTGGCTCTAATCAACGAACGGCGTTTGGTTAGACATTAGATGGAGCGGATGTCAGAACGGCTCGACGTCTAGAACCGATACAAACCGTTTGAAGAAAAGAGTCATTGCACCACACCCGTTAATGATCGTAAGTCGAGTCAAACCGAGAAATTACCCTTGTGTCGGAATTATTTCATCAATTACTTTTATATCGTTTATAATTTAGTTAACGTTTTAAGTCATAATCGTTCGCAACTTAAAAAGAAAAGAGAAAAAAAAACTTTACAAATTTTTCACAGCAGTCCAAAACGGCCGTGAAGGAATTCGAAACGGCCGTTTCAACATCCTGTTAGAATTTTATATTTTCACAAAAAAAATTACATACCCCCATTTTTATTAAGTTTCATCACATCGTACTTGCGCTAAGAGGTTTTTGACATAATAAAGTTAATCCGTATCCCTGAGGACACGAACCCTACTTCCATTCATACTATTATTAGTGTGTAGTAGGTTCACTTTATTACTATTATATTTGTTGGATTCGACACCCCAACATGGTTCGGGTTGTGTATCGAGTATGGGATCGGGTTGGGAATCCGGTTGTGTTTCCATCACAACTTCGGGATCCGGTTGGGAATCGGTGTGGAGATAAGTTGGAATCGGGCTATCTTGACTCCAACCACCTAATTGGGGAGCCGCAAACATGGGAGATGCAATGTACGGGACATACGCGGGTCCTTAAAAAACGTTTTGTTGCGAGGTGGGGATGGAGGGTGGTTGCTCATTTGAGTTGAAGAGAAAGTGGGGGTTCATTTTTTTTTAAATGGAGAGGAGTAGAGAGAATTTTGGGTGTTGGTGTGGTAAAAAATGGGTATAAGATGGCTTTAAATAGGGGAAAATAATGAATTTTTTTTAACAAAAAAAGGGAAATAGCCATTGGAGGGGTGGGGGTGGCCCACTCCAACGGTCCAATATTAAATTTTCCCGAGAAAGAAGAGAGCGGGGGAGGGGCGCCGATGACCTCCTCGCCGCACGTCGCGCCGCACATGTGCAGCGGTGAACCCCGCACCCCGCGGCGGCCACGTCACCACCCCGCACCATTTTTGCTGCACCACTGTGATTAACCTAATATCCTTTAAAGAGTTGCTTGTACCAAATGATAGTAATGACCATTTAGTATTTACTGTACATAAAAGCAATAAAAACGTGGATGCTCTCTTTGAAGTGAGAGTTGCTTATACCAATAGTACAATATGTTTAATAACTGGTTTTTTCATTATGAAAGTTTCAGTTGTACAATATGTTTAACTAGTGGGACTAGAAGCGCGCGATGCGCGCAACTGTGGCTTGTGGCTGCATAGTATTTCAATCCGCTGTAACCTTAATCAACGTCTGATGTTGTTTGTTCATTGACCTGCATAGTGCACCGAGGGAGAAGAAGCAGCCTCACCAGGCGTCATCAGAACCAGGTTGGGCTACCACCCTAAGGAGGGCAGATTTAAAGGCTTGTGAGAAGGCCAATCGGCAGCTAGTAATGCGGACCTTAAAGACCCGGTCTAAAAGCCCCCCGTCTAATAGGAATGAACATCTGACGTTGGGCTCGACGACGGGGGGGGGGGGGGGGGAGACGATTTAGGAACCCCAATGATATGAATATCAGTGCCATCAGCAGAAGCGGCCCACAGGACGACACTGTCGAGGTGGTGGCAGCCGCGGCTCAAGGCATTAATCTTCGTGCAACACCCGCACATCCAATATCCACAGGCTTTGAAAGCCCCTTCCACAGTTGAAAACACACCAACATCAGAAGCCAACACTTCCCGGATGGTGCTTCGACGCTCATCAAAGGAGAGATGAAAGGTCTTGAGATATGAGATTAGCCGGGAAACCCCTTTGGACCCAAACGCACCATCCAGGCAGCAATGAAAGGAGCGCTATAGACACAGTACATACCCCCTAGACGGCACCATCCGGGCAGCAACTTGTTTGTTCAGATGAAACATGATAATGTAATCAAACCATAAATGAGGTTTTGACTTGATTTAAACTCTAGCACTTGATAATGTAATCAAACCATAAATGAGTTTACTTGTTACCTAGAGTTACTTCTTATTATTATAGAAGGTGAGGTTCATTGTAGACAATTTCGCATGTGAAATAGCTATTTTTCACACGTGAAATTTTATGTATAATGAGAAAAAAGATAAAAAGAAATTAATCACAACCATTAGATCAAGAGATCTAATGGTGAAAAAATGTGTCTATGAGTCTACACTTTTAAGGGGTGTCTACAATGAAGCTCCCACTATATAGTAGATACTTCTTTTGGCGTTGATGGATTCAGAGGATTTGAAGTTGGAAATACCGAAGCAGCCCGAGAGGGTTTATTATAAGGTTTATACTTTAGGATTTAAAGCCTTAACCTTTTGACAGATATACACTTTGATTAACCAAAAGTAGGGGCGAAGGTTTGTGTGGGCCCGACCGGGCCCGGACCCTACCCATTTTTCGCTCAGAAGTGGAAATTTATACCTATTCAGTCCGAATTTTTTTATATACTTAGTTCGGCCCTAACGGGAGTTTAACCCTTGACTTTTGGCTCTAACGAAACTTTTAGTCAAACTTCGCCCCTGACCACAAGTAAATGTTTAGATGAAACATGATAATCTAATCAAACCATAAATGAGGTTTTGACATGCTTTAAACTCTGGCACTTGATAATGTAATCAAACCATATTTATGTTGGTGTATAAATTTCTGCTACGACTTAAACTAATAAGAAACCCATAGGTTCCGTTTAGGGGCAGAACTAGGAAACCTTTTGAGGAGGTCCACAAATTTTATTACGGAGTTACTATTTTAAGATATTCAGTTTCATAGAAACATACATAAAGAAATTTGGTCCGGATAGGGTTGGTCACATAAGATAAATACGACACAAAAACAAAAGAAATATCGTCGTTAGAATTTAAATAATATAGAATAATGAGGATGATGCAAGATTTCAATAAAAAAACATCATGGATGAAAATAAGGATGATCAAGAATTTTTGTTTCGAATGGAGCCGATTAAAAAAAATCTATATTTCTATATATTATAATAGTTTATTATGAAAGGGGTCTAGGATAAATGTATATGAAAAGAAGGGGTATAGAATGAAAGTAAATCAAAGATAGAAATGAAAAGAATAATAGATTTACAGATTTGTCCGAAATCCACCATGCTTTACCCCTCATTTACTCTCCTCACTAAAATTAATAAAAATAAAAGTGGGAAAAAGATGCTTTTCCTAGTAAATTTATTGGGAAAAAAGTGAGGAATTACACCATTTATACAACAGTAATTGGGAAAAAAAAAGTGGTGACAATATTAATACAACAGTAAATGAAAAAAAGGTTAGGGATAATGAAAAAGAAAAAGGTTGGGGAAAATGAAAAAGGATCAGAAGACCACTGGAATTGAACCGGCGCCTTATCAAAATTTGACGAAGGGTATTACCACTAGGCTCTAGTGGATGAACTTGTTTTATTTTACCAAAGATTTTATTTAATAACGCCTGAACACAAAAAAATAAAAATAAAATCCGTTCACATAATTTCCACTTTACGTACGAAGTTAAGGGGGTCCCCGGGGACCCCTGGGCCTATTACAGGTCCACCACTGGTTCTGTTAGGGCTACGAATCAAAATATATTTTAAATTTTGTGTTGGTTGCAACAAAGGTGTTGATGCAAAAAGAACACAGAAGACAGTTGATTAATGTGAAAAAACTTTGTGTCTTACTTCGTATTCAAGACCTTGGAGGAACATTACAAGATGAGGAGGTGATTGTTGGACTAATCTTGTAATTAGTCAATAGTTAGGGATTGGTTGACAATGTTTTATTAGTTATTTAATTGAGTTAAGATTAACTAGAATAGGTTTAATTATTTAATTAGTTTTTTTGGTTTGGATATTGATTCATTAATTATTATATTTAGTTTCCTAGTTTGTATCTGATTAGGTTTCTTAGATTTAGGATTATTATAAATAGGGTTTCGGGAGTCTTTGTAAAATTTTCCGGTTTAACTAAAGTTAGTAAGTTGATTTTCGTTCTTATTATTACTTGTGATATCCATTATAAAATGTATAAAAAGCATAGCTCATTATACATAGTTTTCAATTCGTCAATGTATTAGAATTATGTATTTGAACATGATAGTTAAACATAAAGATGATAACGTTTCTAATAAAGTATTCAATACTGTGT
Organism: Deinandra increscens subsp. villosa; assembly: GCA_039602395.1. Classification (NCBI taxonomy): domain Eukaryota; kingdom Viridiplantae; phylum Streptophyta; class Magnoliopsida; order Asterales; family Asteraceae; genus Deinandra; species Deinandra increscens. The sequence goes on along the minus strand of JBCNJP010000883.1, from coordinate 29,254 downwards.
TTGTATACAAATAAGGTTTTAGATATTTCTAAGTTGACCATTTTAAGTTTTGTTTAATTTCAGTATTATTTGTATCATCTACTAAAAATTGTGTTAAAAAATCTCTCCTGTAACTATATTTAAATTTCCACAACCATCTAACACGCGGGTGGTTAACTAGTAAGATGGATATACATACACACATTAGTCGAAAAATCAGAAAACTTCACCAACGATCGGCTGTTTTAAGCGATGAGAAGTGCGTTTCAATTTTAGGTTTTATAGTTATCCTTTTTCCAGGTTAAAAGAACATATATGCGATTTGTTTTGGGTTAAATGGATCCCTTAAAATCCACGTGAAGTTCCAAAAACAAATAGGGATGTTTTAGGCGGAAAAACTCATATGAGAAAGCCTATGAGAGAGACACGTGTCATAGATGTCAGAATAAGTGTCAAGTCGAAATGTGTCTCCAACGATTGGATGATTTGAGAGAAAATCAAAGCGGTGATACTTGTCAACGCTTGGATACATTGGAAGAAAAATTTGTAGACGACACAAGAAAGCACGACGAGGACGTCATGGAATTAGGTGGGGGAGGATGTCACATCCCACCTTAACCTGAATCGCAATCACCGGGAAGTATAAGTTTCTATCCGAGACTTGAATAATCAAGGCTTCGGGAATCTGTAGAACACGCTACATAATTGGCTACAATGAAGGTTTTAAAACAATCTTTAAAGCCATGGAAATTTCTAGAAGGTCCACTGAAATATCTAAGATATTTCCATAGAAAAATCTAAGATATTATGGAAGAATTATCTAGAAGAATCTAGAGTCCATTTAAGTAGTATAAATAGGTGATGGATGGCACATTTGTAACCACCCAAACACTCTTACAAGTTTGTACACAAACTTGTAACACACTCTTGTAATCGTCTCTTCGTAGTAATAAAAAGTCATATTTGTAACAAAAACTTACAATTTCCCCTATAGTCGTTTTAAATCGTTACTAGTTTGGGTCAAAGGCTAAACTTAGATCGAATCTAAGTGTCGTTCGTGAGTCAAGAAAGATAACTACGTGACATAATGCAACCATCATTAGAGTTAGTTTGTGTTGTTTTTCACTAATCCATTGAATACTCTCTTCATCGCTTCCTTTCGGAGGGGTAGTAACATACTTAGAAATAGGGGTGAGCATGGTTCGGTTCAGTTCAGTTTTTGGCTCAAACCAAATCGAAAACCGAATGGTTTGGTTCCTAGAAAAAAAACCATTCGGTTTTGGTTTTTTTTCGGTTCGGTTTTTTTTGTTTGGTTTTTTCGGTTTCGGTTCGGATTCGGGGGGTTTTTTTTTTTTAAGATGTGGTTAAAATAGTTTTAAACTTTAAATGTCTAGTCTTAAAGATAAATTATTAATAGTCTTAAACAAGTATCGTTATAACCATTCAACTAAAAAAAACAAAAACACGTGTAACATACAAAATAAAACTTGGTTTTAAATTCAAAAGTTTTTAACACTAACTATCTTGACCCCAATCTCCATCGTCTTCGATGGTAAGAAAATGAAAGAAGAGGAGTCGATGCATAAAAATGAAATAACAGATTGAGAGGACACTCGAACTTGAGACATTTTGGTGGTTTGCAAAGGTAAGTATCAACTGAGTTATACAAGAATTGTAAATAAGTACAATTAAGTTAATTAAAACACAGTTACATATCTATATAAGCTTAAAAACTTATATAAAGTTTTCATTCGGTTCGGTTCGGTATTTTCGGTTTTTTCTTAATCCTGAACCGAAACCGAACCATAAGTTACGGTTCGGTTTTTTATGGTTTTTACTTCGGTTTGGTTTTTGCGATTTCCGGTTCCGGTTTGGTTTTTTCGATTTTTTGTTCACCCCTACTTAGAAATCTAAAAAAAAAAGTTAATAATCAAGCTTTTAAACAATATTAAAAATATATAAATCACAAGACTTGCTGGCACAAATATATAAATCATAAAACTAACGTTGTTTTTCCAATGACTAATATAGTCATTGATATCCTTAACGGGAGGACCAGTAACCTCATCAACATCAGCCAAAGTAAACGATTCAACAACAATAACGAGGCATTGACTAGCATCATTGAGGGCTTTAACAACAACCTCATGATCTTGAACTGAAATGGCAACAACTTGAACAACATACGTGATAGATTGAATGGAGCTGTGAGGGCTTTGACAAAGGCGCTAGGGGCTTGTGCAGCAGGAACAGTTTCTTCAACAGCAACGTCAGGTGCTTAATGCTTACAATTGTAAGTGTGTATCAAACAGTACATGGTCATACCTTAAAGGAAAGCTTCCCTATCACTAATAAAAACATCATTTGTTAGTTTAATTTCATAATAATTGAATTGCATAATAAATATGGGAAAGCTTCCCATATTTCTGACAAACCAAAACATGTTTTTAAAGCACCAATGCTAACATTGAGACAAATCGAATAATTCACACAGATCGAAAAAACTTACACACAGAAACTAAATCTAACGAGTGAATTGAGGACACATGAAACATATTCAAACAATTACACAAGTGAGACGGGGACAAAGTCTAACAAAAATGTAATTGAAAATATGACTGTGCATATAACAGATTAACGTGCTCTGTGAAAACCTAATGCAAATCGATATCAAAATCGAATCTTAAAATAACAAAACACACAGTCGATAACAGATTAACTAAATCGAATACAGATTAACGGGCTTTGTGAAAACCTAATGCAAATCGATATCAAAATCGAATCATAAAATAACAAAACACACATTAAATAAATCGAATCATCTAACTAAATAGCTAATATAATAGATTAACGAACGAAAACCTAATGCAAATCGAGATAAAATCAAATCGTAAAATAAAAATAAAGAAACATAATCTATCGATCAAAATACGAAGATCATCTAACTAAATCGCTACAGATTTACGGTTCAGATGACAAACAAACACTTCAAAAACTTAATGCAGTTGAATCGAGATCATAATCTGATAATAAAGTAACGATAATTACAAATGATTAATCAAATTAAGATCATAACTAATTTGCTACCAAGCTTACAAAAACTTACTTACAAACGAAGAAGATATGAAGAGATTTGGCGCGCATAATTTTGACTGATTGAGGAAAGAAATGAAGAAACGAAGAAGATATGAAGAGATTTGGCACGCACAATTTTGACAGATTAAGGAAATGTATAAAGAAATGAAGATGACAAAAGAAACGAAGTTGATAGAAGAAGTATATATACTTGGCGGTTTTTTCATTTTATTTCATATACGAAAATACAATTTTATCCAAACTAATAGTTCTTTTACAAACTAACAAATAAAAGTAGAAGATGAGATGGAAGATGTTTCAAATACAAAAATACAATTTTTCCCAAACTAATATATTTTTAGAAACTAACATTGAAAGTAGAAGATGAGATGGAAAATGAGATTAAAAGATTTGGATGGAGAAGACTAGTGAATTGTGATATCTATTTATAAAGGATAGTAATGGAATGAAACCCTAGTTAACCTTCGGCCCACTTGTGTCTTTAGGCCCAAACATGTTAATTCATAGAAAAAGTTGAATAATATAACTACTTTTATTTATTTTTATGTTATATGAATAAGTAAGAAATTAATGCAGGATAAGTGTTCATTAGATCCAAACCGTAATCTATAAACCATAAGTCTAAAAATTTAAACCGAACATCCGTCCATAACTGGTGACAACCCATAAACCTAATTTGTAACTTTTAATCTTAAATGTCAAGGCTAAACAATGTCCACTATAAATCATTAACCCTAAAACATCAACTCTATAAGACAACTTCAAACTCTAAATGCTAATGGCTAAACCCTATATTATATATAAAAACGTTCCAAACCTAGAGTCATGTACCGTAAATCAACTAGTATAATTTTTATATGCTAAAAAAGGATTTGGGTTCAAAGAATATAAATTAACTTTTATAGATGTAATTAAATTATACTAAAAGGTTTAAAAAGAAAAAATAAACAAAACAAAGTTTCGTGCCAGAAAAACAATAAGTAACTCCTACGGCTTTCAAAACCGGGTGGTCAGTTATACAAACAAAAGTAATTACCATCTTAACAACAAAGACATTCATATAATTGCAACGTATCACCTAAAGTGAAGCTCAATAAACTTTCACCGTTGCCGACCATTATAATATATATTAACTTTTCCAAATGTAATTAAATTATACCATTGTAAAATATTTAACTTATATAGATGTAAGTGATAATGATGACTGATGACGACGTATGTCCGGATCACATGATCTTGTCTCTTCTTCATCTACTCCAACTTTTTAATCCAGCCACAACGGTTTAACTTGTCAGTCCACCAGAGTTTTCCAAGCGGACACTGTAGCATCAAAATTAACTCAGATCCGGCACATGCTAACTCAGACCTGACATCATCACAGGTGGAACAAAGGCCTACTATGGTACTATTAGGCTATGTGTAATGGTTAAAGCCCCATAAAGCCTAACATGGGGCATTATCCGCCATGTGGACGCTGACTGGACAAGGGCTTTATGGTGTAGTGGATAAAGCCCCATTCAATTCCTTCAATATGTTTCTGCTCGTACGTACGTTTTTCAGATTCCACTATAGTTCCCATCAATGATCGTAAGTTCTCTATTTACTGTTTTCTGTACTCTCGTTCTCCATTCAATTCCTTCCATCTACTCTTGATCTCCATAGCCGATTATGTTTTCTCAAGCCATAAATTTTCAGATCCGCCTCTGAAATGAGTTATGAGTTGCATATCGATTAGTTTTTCGGAATTTACATGTCTTCTGATAAAAATCCGACGTGCGTAGCTTGTAAACATTTTCTTTTCAGCCTTCCAAGCTCTAAATTTGATAGCAAATCGACATGGCTGAGTTATTTGATGAGAGATAAAGAGAGAAAAGGATGGCTTATTGTGGCAACATTGGTGTTCTGACTTGCAGGTTATTCGTCTTCATCACATGCACTTCACTTTGATAAGAGAGAAATACAAAAAATGGTGGATCAAGAGCGGGGGGGGGGGGGGGGAGTAATATACATAGATGGTGATGGTGGTATACTGGTATTACTTGAAACAGCTTCCACGTTGCAGCTGGCATATTGTACCAATTGCTCCGTCATGGTTACTCTGAAATGAGTGTAGGCACTAGAATACATCTCAAATGAAAAAAGACAGCAGGGCGGAAAAGAAAATAAAATGCCAGATCGCCACGTGGCTTCATGAGCACAACTAGCATTGTGTAATAGGATAGAACGAAGCAGTAAAATTCTGAGAGGGCTAAGTAATTGATTTTGTTACATATATATAAATAAAGAAAATTGAATTTAATTAATCTTAATTAAATTTCAAGCGTTGGTCGGCATTAATTCCACATAAAGAAATATTTTCCATCGAGCCTAACTTTTCAACTATTTTCTCCCATTACGTACTAACGGATAACTAACTATGTTAGTGTCTTGCTGACGTGACATGTCTACTTGTCAAATGAATGGTTGTTTCTGTAACTTTTATATAATGAAGGGATATTTCTGTAAATTTTCTAAGAAAAATATTACACCAGCCTTCTTCTCCGGCCACCCTTCTTCTTTGGTAACGAAACCCACCACCGGTGTACCCTCCACGTCTTCTCTGACATATCGTTCGACGTCTTCTCTGACGTACCTCCACGTCTTCTCCGTCTTCCAGTTCAATGCACTCGCGAAATCATCTTCTCCGTCGCAGGCGGAGGCCGGAGCCACGACAACGTCGGGAACAACACAAATTGGTCGTCTTCCCCACCTACGGAGCAACCGTCATCACCAGAATCGCAGTTCTAAACCATGAGAGTCACCGGAGTCGCAAGCATAAGCCGTCGTTCACGAGAGCCAGCTGGAATTCTCGTCGTCGGATGAGAAATGTGCTATTGTGTTGTGTGTGTTGTTCAAAAAGCGAGAAGAAGAAATTAGTTTTTTATATGTTACAAAAATGCCCCTTGTTTTTTACAAATGCCCCCTCATGTTGCCACATTAGATTAAAAATGCCACATTAGATTAAAAATGCCACTTGGACCGCCACATTAATAAAAAACAAAATTTAATACCGTTAGGGTTCCGTTAGTTTGGAATCAATGGGAGGAAATAGTTTGAAAGTTAGGCTCGATGACAAACATTTCGTTATGTGGATTAATACTGGCCGACTAATAAAACTTGGGATTTAAATTCAATTTGCCTAAAAATAATAATATATTTTTTCTTCCCAACTCTATTCTATTTTAAGTTAAACCACCATTGCTTATGCGTCATCGATCAATGGCAGAACGAATAAGAATGAGCAGAATTGTTAGTAACTAAAAAGATGGAGATGCGGGGTATCGATCCCCGTACCTCTCGCATGCTAAGCGAGCGCTCTACCATCTGAGCTACATCCCCATTTTGTAGTTTCTACTAACTGTTCAATTCTAGATACTTCAATGCAAATGGTGATAAAATTTATCTGTTCTCTTGGCAGTTATCAAAGGGATGGTTCATATGAACAAGAAGAAACATATCTAGTTAAATCTTATGAAAATTAGAGAAAAATAAATAAAAATATTGTATTTTTTAAATGACAAGGTTTTTTAATAAGAAATTTATCGTGATGTCCCAAAATAAATTAAACAACACTTGTGTTTAGATGTATAGAGAAGAAGGTTAAATCTTATGAATGAATTTTAAAGAAAAATCAAATTGTATGTTAAACTGATAATGGTTAAAAAAATATAAGATATATATTACTGATGTATGTGTATTATAATCTTGATTGTCTCCGAGATTTTAAGTGCTATGACAAGTGTTAAAAAAAATGGTTGCTATTATATATGGGAAAAATGTCTATTAGATTATGTGTAGCGGAGGACGTGTCAAGCCACTATACCCCCTCCACGTCAAATCATAGCAGTGTTTCACGAGTCATGTAAACTCCACACAACGCTATTTCCCCTCACACAATCAAGTCGGATTTCTTTCATTCAGGGTCCCTTCTTCCCGCGGTAGCTGCATTGCTACAGATGGTTTTAAATATGTCTTTTCTATTGAAGACAAAGCTTGACCACAATAACAAATTTGTCTATTCTTTAAATGATTTTTAGTTTATATTTATAACATTTTATTTTTTTTACTTGTACATTATGAGTGTTATTATTAATAAGTTTATATTATCCTATATATACAAAATACAACCTTATTTTACAGCATGATGTACAAGTCTCATGCATATGGTACTAGCACTTAAAGCACAACATAAGTTATACATTTCTTTTGTTCTTGATTTTGTTTGTCTACACATATTGTACAGCCCACGTGATGGGTTTTTCCTTTTTCAAGCTTTCCCATCCCTCTCATATAACCAACCATTCTTATCAGTGTTTTAAAAACCAGTTCGACCGGTGACCGGTCCTCTAGCCGGTTTTTTGGCAATAACCGGACCGGGTTAGACCGGCCGGTTTTCCGGTTTTTTCCGGTTCAACCGGTCCGGTTCAACCGGTTTTCTGATTTTTTTTTAACTTTTTTTTATTATTATTTTTTAAAGTTTAAAACTTATATTTTCTTATGAAATACATATTTGATATTATTTTTGAGTGGATTATATTTGTATTTTAACTACTTTTGTTGGGGTGTACAAGTTTATTAGCATTTTCATAGAAAAATATATATAAATCCCTAACCGGTTCAACCAGCCGGTCTAACCGGTCCGACCACTCGAACCAGTCCCGGAAGGTTTTCCGGTTCAACTAAAAAACCGGTTTTTAAAACATTGATTCTTATCCAATCCAATTGTACAATTTAAATATATTTACTCAAGATTCATCTTTGACTGAAAACCACCGGTGAACCTCCAAAACCCTCTCCGGTTAACTGGAAACCATCATCACCTGATCACGATCATCTCTCTGCCGCAAGAACATCCCATACCCCTGTAGATCATCCATTGTTCTTATACATCTCGATTTACACATTGGGAGCTTGAATTTGGGAGATTACCTTATATATCAATTTACATAGCTGATGTGTACACAGGCAAGCTACTATTCCCGCCACTGTGTATATGTTAGACAGTGCCACGTGGCATTGTAAGTTTGTATTTTTTTTTCTTTTTATACGTTTGGATGTTAGCTTTTGTATAAAAAATTTCAGTAACTTTTCAAAGTGTACCCTTGGTCTGTTGGTTTGGATGTTGTATTTCACGTTACCACCTCGGGTTCTAATCTCAGCATTTCCGTTTTTTTTAACCAGCTTTACCTACGTATTAGACATTTAGACCTGCCACGGATCTCTTTGTTTTTTATGACACGTATGTTATACGTGTTCTTGCGTTCTTTCTCACCATTACACGTATGAGTATGACGTACGTGTTCCTCTATCATTTTTCAGAGCCATTGACTGTTACTTTAATTTTCTTCATGTTGTACACGTGTGTTGCGTATTTTCCCTCATCTGCCACTCAATCAAGTGAAGGACGAAAGTTTTCTGGTATCCATTCTCTTCAATTGAAGCTCTGGATCGTCTAAAGGTATTTTTATCCCTCTGTTCTCTCTTTCTTTCTCTCTATTTTCTAAAGGTATTTTTATCCCTCTGTTCTCTCTTTCTTTCTCTCTATTTGATGCTCAATCGAATGATTGTAAATGTTTTCTGTTCTTCGTTCTCTTCAACTGAAAGTCTAGGTTGCTTGCTCGATGATCTGAAGTTATGTCTCATTCTATTGTCTTGCTCATCGATTTTCTGTGCGATTGTTCTTAATTTTGTTCCTATTTTGCACCGCATGCCTATTTTCCAAATTTTTACTTCAATCTTCTTATCTGCTTCTTTAATCGCTGCTATTCTTCATGGCTGTATGCGATTTGCTTATATTTTTAACTAATTGTATTTTTATAGGATTTGTTACTTGAATGTTCTCAATGTCGCTTTGGAGAATTTGTTTGTTTTATTTCTTTCTTATCCCTTTTTCTTAGCTACTAGGTTGTTTGATTTATGCACGCAGTAGGGTTCTCTTGATTTTGTATATCGTGGTTTATTTCCTTTTTGTGTTTTCGTTGGCGGTTGTTTCTCTTTTACTACGTAATCTTTTATGGTTAGGAGGTTTACATGGTTAGGCATTTTCAGGGATTGAGGTTTGGGTGTAGTTTATATTGCTAGCAGAAGATGGGAATTTTGGCATGATAGGTATAAATTTGAAAGTAGGCATTTTAGTATGATAGGTGCAAATAGGAAAGAAAACCAGTTAAAAGTGGGAAATCTCAGGTACATTTTTTTCAAGATTAACGTCTTCGGTATTATTGATTTCCTTCAGACTATTAAAGCTTTAGTCATTAGCTATCTGTAAATTCATATGTCTATTTAAAGTTCTGTCATTTCAATGTATAAATTCAGTTATCATGTATGTTTATCTTCTAACTTAAAGTGCCTATGTGGAACTCTAATACTTATTGCATTCTTGCTTAGTATTAATTGAACTATATCAGTTTTGTTTATTCTCTTATCCATAATTATAGAGACATCTAACGGGTACCATAAATAAATAAATAAAATTACCACACATTGAAGGAATTCAACAAAATAAAGGCTGGTAAGGTAATAGTGCAGCTCTAGAGAACAAATAGAGGAATACACATGCAAAATTTTTACTTTTTCTGTACAGTTATATTTATATTCCCCTAAAGTAAAGTAATACACTTAAAAGATCTTAAAACTGAGATAATAGCCACTGACTTGATAAAGCAATTAAATGATAATGAAATAAAAAAGAATACAACTAAAGAGCCAAATATGAGCCAAATATAAGATCTTAGACATGACATGTTAACATTATATCCAAGTATATGTGAATTAACATTCATCTTATTGAATTCTTGATTTCATTCGGACCCCACAACTTATCATATGTTCAATTAAAAAGAATATTCTATTTTAGGAATAATAATTGATAAAAAAAATTATAACGAAGTGACACTACGTTATAATAGGTTTATGAAATATCCATCACTATTAATGTAATAAGAAGTTCTCTTATTTATTTTGCAGATGCTGCTGTTTTAGTGCTCATCTTCCTGATCCTGTCACTGAAAGGTAAGTTCATTGCTATTCTCATTTCCTTTAATCATCGTATGGAATAGTAAATATCATGTCTGGTACAAATCAACATAAACTTACGTTTGTTCCATTGTACCTAAATGGGTCTTATGAAGAGTATCTTATCTATAAATGGGTCATATGCAGAATTAGGAAATTTATGGCTCATATTTGGTTCCTAACTGTACTGGTCACATTAATGTCGTCTCTATTTGGCTAGGAAACCAGCTTCGCTCAAGTAGGTAACCATTTTTACACAAGTCGTATTGGTGATGCATCAATAGAAAGGACCGGATTTACTTGAGCTGGAGTATTCAGGTACTTTTTATACTAGACAATATATTCCTGCAACATTTTAGTATGGCTCAAGCAATGTCGTCTCTATTTGGCTAGGAAACCAGCTTGACTTAAGTAGGTAACCATTTTTACACAAGTCGTATTGGTGATGCATCAGTAGAAAGGACTGGATTTACCGAGCAGATTGAGGCTGCAAAAGGAGGAATGCGCATATAAGCAATGTAAGTAAATGATATTAGTTGCCACTTTACCAAGGTAAGTAAATGTGAACTCTATTGTTCTAACTTTGAATTTATACATCTGTTTCCTAATATAACTATATGTTTCCTAATTAGGAGTACAATCACTTTGCAAAAGGAGGAATGTGCATATAAGCAAGGTAAGACTAATACAGATTTCTTATGTTATACTTTTGTTCATTACCATTGTAATTTTTTCATAAGTTCCTTATTTAAGTTAATATTAGTTTATTCAAATATGAAATGGTAAGCACTTTGGCTATTGTCAAGTGGAAACAGTAAGCATTAACAATTGATCTTGAAGGGGTTTTGTATTGTCTGCGATTTCATTGATTTCGTTATTTTCGTGCGAGATTGGGCTATTAGAGCGAAATCTGTATTCGCTTAAATTAGGGTATATGTTTCTAATTCCTTTCTTTGTTGTTTTTTAAGGTGGCGTTTGGTTCACGGAATGTAATGTAATTAGATTTGTAAAGTTTTCCTTTTAAAATTGTGCTTAAGTTGGGTAAGGAAGGGGTTTGAAATACAAGGAATTCCTTTAGTCATTGGAATTTAGAAATCCTTCACTTTAACGAAGGAAAGTTGCATGACCTCAAATTCCATTGATTAAAGGAATTCATTGTATTTCAAACCCCTTCCTTACCCAACTTAAACACAATTTTAAAAGGAAAACTTTACAATTTCAATTACATTACATTCCGTGAACCAAACGCCACCTAAATCTTTGCTTGGTGTTTTCAGTGCAACTTAACTTTGTTTCATGTTTTGTGATGTAATATCTGTGACTATGGTAATGTACGCTGACAAAATATGTCAACCCGCAGCAACGCGCGGGACATTTGCTCGTTTATAAGAAATTTAAGTGTCTCCGAGGTTTCTCAACGCCACACGCTCCTGGTCTTCACTGACACCCTTCCCGCTCTCTTGAATAGCGAGCGATTACAGTGGGATGTACGGGAAGGAGACAATGGAGATCTATACAGATCTCATTCGTCTCTCTTTGCATTAATCTCTCTGCTTCTTCTTCCACCGGGGTTACATTTTTCAACAGTTTAGCAGCGGCAGCCATGGACGGCAACCATCTATGAAGGATGTCGTTGTGGGCGGCGACAACATTAGTGCAATTGTAGGAAGGGGCGACGGCTATGGAGTGCAAGGGCGATGGCCATTGGGAGGTAGTGTTTTTCATATATGGGTTTTGTTTTCATTTTCAAGCGTATGTGTATGTTCGATTTGGGTTTCAATTCTGATTTCATATGATGGAAAATGTTTCTCGCCGTGGCTCTTTGGAGTCGATGTAATTGAGACTAAGTTTAAATTTGATTTGAACATATAAAATGAAATTCTTAGGTTTTGAAATGGGATAACTTTTATTATTTTTAGATAAGCTGTTCCCTTATGTCCGTAATGATACGGTTGATGTTTGGGAGGATCAGTCCATAGCTTTTGATGTTCTAGAAATACTTTGTTGGAACTTGGAAATGAAACAATTTCTGAATTTAAGAGGTATGATTTGAAGTTTTTAGTTAGTAATCAATATTGTTGATTCATAGTTATCCTAAATTTGATATTTATGTTTAAAACAAAAACGCAAACAAAAAACATCTAAATGTATCTAAAATATTGTGGACGAAATTATGTTAGTTGTTATTTTTATTTTCATGAATAATTATGTAGCTTTTAGAGTTACTATTCACTTAAATCTTAATATTTTTTATTGTTCTTTAAACGGATTTCATAATCTATGTATCTTCCGTTAAAATTTTGATTTTTGGGGTCTAGATCTGGATGTGTGATTTACATTTTTTTTAGTTGTGAAGTTATAAGCCATTCCGAGGTATATCATTTGAATGATATATTTTAATAGATTATGAATTGCGTGATTTTAACATTTAATTTCTATGTTATAATAAAATTTACATGTGTTATCGATATTAGTTTTACACGACACTTATCTTTAATCGTTTTGTCAACTTTCTAAAACGATCCCACCCCGCTGCGAAGCGCGAGTTGACCCACTTGTATGTGAACAAGTAACAAAACTTGTGTCTCAAATAATATGGGCATTGAAAATCGTCCTGACGGTTTTCCTTAATAGTACGGTACCAACATAAGAATCATTGTTTCTCTTTTTGTTTGTGTTGGAAAAAATAAGAAAAAATGATGTATTTTTTCCTAACTTTGGACATAACTATTTATATGTAGATATAATAATTAGATGAGTTATTTGATATGGTTGAATAGCCTAGAACAAGGGCTTTCCAACGAGATATTAAACGTCCAAAGTGATTAAGAGGTGAATGAGATATCGATGCTCAAAATGTGGTCTACAAACTATATATATTTGAGCTAGAAACCATTTGCCCCACATTGGAAATGGTTCAAAATGAAGTGTGGTTTATAAGCCAAGGAACTTGGATGGTTATCAAATTGTATTGTCACTTTATACTCCAACATCTACGCGCGCGTGGGGGGGGGGGGGTGCAGAAAAATGAGAAACTCGGTTAAAAATGGATGGCGCGCTCGCGCATCCTGCGGACACGAATGCGACTCGAAAATGGTCGGGTTCGCGTAGACCGGTTTTTGCTCCTCCCGCTGTTCTATTTTTGGAAATTATTCGTTCTTAGAGAACACTCCATCCTAGTTATTACGCAATCAGTTATTTTAGAAACTGATAATCGCGTTTAATGCTGATTGATGTCTTGGACAGCAATCCACCTTGTGGCTATTTAAACCCGTCGATATCATACAGAAAAGACGCACCAGAACACACATTCTCCTCTGCTCCGCTCGACTCCTTCTGCGATCTCAGGCAAGTAAACTCCGGCAATACGTTGCTTTAGCCACCGTATCCTGGGAAACAGACCGAAATCTGTTTTAAGGAAATCGTGTTCAACACGAGCTCTGGCTTCCTCGTTTTCTGTTTTCTGCATTTAATTACTTATTCTGCTTCTACCCCTTTCTTTAGTTGTAATATTGTTCTCGTTCAATAAAAATAATATTGTTATTATTTCTGTTTACAAAATTCGCATTTAATTCCCAGTTGCGTGGCATACAGTCTTGAAACAGATTCAAACACCTAGTTGTTCGAATTTGTAAACAGATTGTTACAATCTTTTTGCTTCTGTTACGAACACTTTATAGTGTCACGAACAATATTACATTAGAATTTTTTGAATTCTATGTCTCAGTATAATTTGGTTCGTCATTTCTGCGATCTCAGGATGACTACTCCAGCGACTACTCAAGCTACTACCACGGTGGTTAGTACTGGTCCTACCGCTTCTGTAGTGACGACTCCGGCGATTGCGCCGTTACCCAATGTTGTGGCGAATCATGCTGAAAAACCGGAAAAGTTCAATGGTTTGAACTTTAAGAGATGGCAGCAAAAGATGCTGTTTTATCTGACTACTCTTAACCTTGCGAGGTTCTTTTCTGAGAGTGCCCCAAAGATTGATGGGGAACCTGATGCCCAAAGTCTGAGCGCAGTACAAGCGTGGGAACACTCAGACTTCTTGTGCAGGAACTATGTTCTGAACGGCCTGGCCGACTCCCTCTACAATGTGTATTTCAAGACCAAGACTGCCAAAGAACTTTGGGAGTCATTGGAAAGGAAGTATAAAACTGAGGATGCGGGTACTAAGAAGTTCGTGGTTGCTAGGTTCTTGGATTTCAAGATGGTAGACTCTAAGACTATCATTGAACAAATCCAAGAACTCCAGGTGATGTTGCACGATATTCATGCCGAGGGAATGGTTCTTAGTGAGACTTTTCAGGTTGCTGCGATGATTGAAAAGTTGCCCCCAGGTTGGATAGACTTCAAGAACTATCTAAAGAACAAGCGAAAGGAGATGACTATCGAAGATCTTATCGTCCGTCTTCGTATTGAAGAGGACAATAAGACAAACAAGAGGAACAACTTTAACCCCGCATCGGCTAAAGCAAACATGGTTGAAGCCGGTCAATCTTCTAAAGGCAAGTTTAAGGGTAAGAGTCACTATGAGAAAAAGGGTAAAGGGAAAGCCTATATGGGTAACAAGAAAGGTGGAAAACCGGGAGAGAATCTCGGTCCTAAAGGTGGAATTACCAAATTCCAAGGGACGTGCTATAATTGTTACCAGCCAGGTCATAGGTCTGCTGAATGCAAGATGCCAAAGCGTCCTAATCCACATCATGAAGCAAACATGGTTGAGAAAGTTGGTATGATGGATTTTGCTGCAATGGTCACTGATGTCATCTCCATGCTGTCGGAGGTGAACCTTGTGGGGGATGAACCCAAAGGTTGGTGGATTGATACAGGGGCTACCCGCCATGTGTGTGCTGATAGGAGCTACTTCACCACTCTGAATGAAGTTGATGCGGGTCAGAAGGTCTATATGGGAAATGCGGCCACTGCTGATATCAAAGGTGAAGGAAAGGTGATTCTTAAGATGACTTCTGGGAATGACCTAACCTTGAACAATGTTCTGTATGTGCCAGAGATTCGTAAGAATCTCGTGTCAGGTTGGTTGTTGAACAAATTTGGTTTCAAATTAGTGTTTGAGTCTGACAAGGTCGTGTTGACCAAGAATGGTGTTTATGTTGGTAAGGGCTATGCCCTGAATGGTATGTTTAAAGTGTCTGTAATGGGTGACAACAATGTGATGAATAAGACTTCTACTTCTACTTATATCGTTGAGTCTATTTCGTGTATGTGGCATGGTCGGCTCGGTCATGTCAATTTTGATTTCATTAGACGCTTAATTAAACTAAACAGTATACCAACATTTCATATTGACTCGAAATATAAATGTAAAACGTGTGTTGAATCCAAACTCACTAGAACATCGTTCCATTCGGTTGAACGTAACACCGAACCCCTTGATATGATTCACACGGATATTTGTGATTTTAAATCAATCCCAACGAAAGGTGGAAATAAATATTTCATCACGTTCATCGACGATAGTACAAAATTTTGCTATGTGAACTTACTAAAAAGTAAAGATGAAGCAATTGAGAAATTTGTACTATACAAAAACGAAGTTGAGAACCAACTTAACAAGAAAATCAAGGTGTTGAGGAGCGATAGAGGGGGCGAATATGTTTCACCATTTGCTAGCCTTTGCGAGCAACATGGAATTAGACATGAATTCACCGCTCCCTACTCACCTCAACAAAACGGTATTGCTGAAAGAAAGAACCGAACCTCGAAGGAAATGATGAATGCCATGTTGCTAAGCTCTGGGTTGAGCCAGGACATGTGGGGGGATGCAATACTCTCGGCCAACTACCTTGTGAATAGGATACCCGGGAAAAAGAAGGATGAAACCCCTTATGAACTATTTAGGGGTATGAAACCTTCTTACAAACGCCTCAAAGTGTGGGGGTGTTTGGCCAAGGTGGTTGTTCCACCACCTAAAGCGGTAAAGATAGGACCAAAAACAGTAGATTGCATATTCATTGGATATGCACATCATAGTAGCGCCTATCGATTTGTGGTACACGAGTCTAAAATTCCCGATATACACAAATGTACATTAATGGAATCTCGTAATGCCTCGTTCTTCGAAGATGTGTTTCCTTGTCTAACTTCCAATGGTCTACCTAGCCAGACTGATCTTCCGAGGGAGACTGGTCATGATGATGAACCAGAAAGTCAAGATAGACAAGAACAATCTGAAGAAGAAGAGATTGAACCAAGAAGAAGTAAGAGACCTAGGGTTGAAAAATCGTTTGGTCCCGATTTTGTTTCTTATATGGTGGATAGTGAACCAAACACATATAGAGAAGCAATTACTTCTTCCGAAGGACCTCAATGGAAGGAAGCCATCAAAAGTGAAATAGAGTCTATTTTACAAAACCATACGTGGGAACTAGTGGATCTTCCTCCGGGATGTAAACCACTAGGTTACAAATGGATCTTTAAGAAAAAGATGAAAGCGGATGGCACCATTGACAAGTTCAAGGCAAGATTGGTGATTAAGGGTTATAGACAAAAAGAGGGTCTGGACTATTTTGACACTTACTCACCAGTGACCCGAATAACGTCTATAAGAATGGTACTCGCAATAGCCGCCATTCGAAATTTGGAGGTTCACCAAATGGATGTAAAGACCGCCTTTCTAAACGGAGATTTAGAAGAGGAAATTTACATGGAACAACCCGAGGGTTTTGTGGCGAAAGGGCAAGAAAAGAAAGTGTGCAAACTTGTGAAGTCATTCGACGTAGGGATGTAAAGACCGCCTTTCTAAACGGAGGTGTTGACACGAGTCAACACCTCTCGAAAAACAGGGGTCAAGGAGTTTCGCAATTGGAGTACTCAAGAATCATTGGTAGTCTAATGTACCTGATGAGTTGTACAAGACCTGATATAGCATATGCGGTAAGCAGGTTAAGTAGATATACTAGTAATCCAAGTGCTGAACATTGGAAAAGTATAACAAGATTACTAAGATATGTGAGGTACACTCGTGATTATGGACTACATTACTCAAGACACCCAACAGTAATTAAAGGATACACCGATGCGAACTGGATCTCTGATATAAAGGATTCAAGAGCAACTAGTGGATACGTGTTTACACTAGGAGGTGCATCTGTGTCTTGGAAATCGTCAAAGCAAACGGTTATAGCCAGATCAACGATGGAATCTGAGTTTATTGCTTTGGACAAAGGTGGAGAAGAAGCTGAGTGGTTACGTCAATTTACCGAGGACATACCTAGGTGGCCCAAGCCGGTAACGGCCATTATTATACATTGCGATAGCCAATCGGCAATTGGTAACGCGCATAGTGCAATATATAATGGGAAGTCTCGACACATTCGACGTAGACATAGCACTATACGACAACTGCTCTCAACGGGGATTATCACGATTGACTATGTAAGGTCAGCTGATAATATAGCGGATCCGCTTACTAAAAGCTTAAGCAGAAAGGCAATATATAGGTCGTCAAGAGGAATGGGATTGAAGCCCGTGAATGTATAATTCATACGAAGAAAACCTAACCTATGTGACTGGAGATCCCAAGATCTAGGTTCAATAGGACAACCTACTTGTATGAATTGAGGAGGTCACTGTGGGGGAAGTCTTGATATGACTACACCCAAAACTAAAAGGAAGTTTCCAAGCTTCCAAACCCGTTCCTTTATTAAACAGTGACAGCGAGGATAAGCTTCCAGCTTTTAATGATTCGAGGAATCACCTATGTGAGAGAGAAGTGGGGTCGCTTCGAAGAGAAATTGGGGGCTAATTTCTTAAGACTCTCGCAGAACCAGGCAATTGTTCAGGACCATAAAGGACACGACTATGAGGAGTTGATACTGTCAGGAAGAGTCCTGTGTAAATTGTATTGTCGCCTACACAAACGGCAGCTCAGTTCAAAGACATCGCCGTCTACTGACAGCCAGGAGGCTAAGTACATTTTACAAGGGAAGGTTCAAAGGGGACACCTACCTATCCTACGCAAGACTCAACTGTTGAGATTTCAGAATGATCGAGTAAATTGCTCCATCGATCTCCATTCATGTGGGGGATTGTTGGAAAAAATAAGGAAAAATGATGTATTTTTTCCTAACTTTGGACATAATTATTTATATGTAGATATAATAATTAGATGGGTTATTTGATATGGTTGAATAGCCTAGAACAAGGGCTTTCCAATGAGATATTAAACGTCCAAATTGATTAAGAGGTGAATGAGATATCGATGCTCAAAATGTGGTCTACAAACTATATATATTTGAGCTAGAAACCATTTGTCCCACATTGGAAATGGTTCAAAATGAAGTGTGGTTTATAAGCCAAGGAACTTGGATGGTTATCAAATTGTATTGTCACTTTATACTCCAACATCTACGCGCGCGTGGGGGGGGGGGGGGTGCAGAAAAATGAGAAACTCGGTTAAAAATGGATGGCGCGCTCGCGCATCCTGCGGACACGAATGCGACTCGAAAATGGTCGGGTTCGCGTAGACCGGTTTTTGCTCCTCCCGCTGTTCTATTTTTGGAAATTATTCGTTCTTAGAGAACACTCCATCCTAGTTATTACGCAATCAGTTATTTTAGAAACTGATAATCGCGTTTAATGCTGATTGATGTCTTGGACAGCAATCCACCTTGTGGCTATTTAAACCCGTCGATATCATACAGAAAAGACGCACCAGAACACACATTCTCCTCTGCTCCGCTCGACTCCTTCTGCGATCTCAGGCAAGTAAACTCCGGCAATACGTTGCTTTAGCCACCGTATCCTGGGAAACAGACCGAAATTTGTTTTAAGGAAATCGTGTTCAACACGAGCTCTGGCTTCCTCGTTTTCTGTTTTCTGCATTTAATTACTTATTTTGCTTCTACCCCTTTCTGTAGTTGTAATATTGTTCTCGTTCAATAAAAATAATATTGTTATTATTTCTGTTTACAAAATTCGCATTTAATTCCCAGTTGCGTGGCATACAGTTTGTTGTTGTTCATGTTATCAATGACACATATAGTTTGGTGGTGCTAAGATAGAGTCTGGGGTGTGTAAAAACATCAATACACATATGTAGAGAAACCACACTTTTAGTGCCCATTGCGGTGGTAAGCTAGCCTCGGACACACCCATTTCCCCTTTCTGTTTCTTTTTCTTACTTCACTCTCTCTCTTCTTTTTTTATTTTTTATTTTTTTTTATTTTTTTTACATTTTCAATTTAAATATTATCAGAAAATGTGAATAATATTTAGATGAATTCGAAGTGTTTTTAGAAATATTGTTTTTCCTCGTTAAATACTACATGTGTTTATAATGTTAGATATAAAATTAAAATACTCCTCGCCCCTTAATTTCTTTTTTATTCTATTACACTTAAATCTTAACCATTAATTTGTAAAATTAAGGGACGAGATCTTTTTATTTTTTTTTAAAATAAAATATATTTTTTTTTAAAAATGTAACCCTAACAATATATTTAAAGAGTAAGGTGCCTAAAAAAAGTGTAATAATGCTTCCAATATAAGTTCATTTAATTTTGTCATCAATATACATAGGATGATAGTTGACTAGGGTTGTAAACGAGCCGAGTCGAGTCGAGCCAGGGTGAGCTCGGGCTCGGCTCGTTTACAAACCAAGCCGAGCCGAGCCAGCTCGTTTATTTTTAACGAGCTAAAATATTGAGCTTAAGCTCGGCTCGTTAAAAGTCGAGCCGAGCCGAGCCGGTTCGTCGAGCCAGCTAGTTTATTTTTAAAAATTTATATTATTTACACATATTGATATATAACTTGACTAAAGTATAACTTTTGACATAATCGTAATGAAAATTTTAATATTCAATGTTTATTTATTTATTTTTCAATAAAAATAAATATTTCTTACTGAAAAATATCATACCAGTTTTATATCTTATTCTAATTTAATATTTTTCTTGTGTAAAATACTATAAGAAACTAAGTAATTAACTTAAAAATTATATTATAAATAATAAACTAATAATTTTGAGTTAGGGAGAGGTTCAAATGAGAAATTTGTTTTGGGTAATAAGGATAAGAATGAATTTCAGCCATTGGATCTTGATCTAATAAAAAAGGAAGGAATGGTATTTTAGTTTTAGCCACTTTTGTTGACTTTTTATCTACTTCTCCCATTTTCTTTAAACATTCATAACTTTCACATACGACATTATTTTTTAAAAAAAATTACACCATAAAAACAAGCATTTTTCATCTTTAAAACGCATATAGTGTTGCTATATAAAAAATGAAAAAAAAAATACTCTTTCGATTTTTGACACAGGTCATTGTGTCATTGTGTCAAGATGTTCAGATCATTGTGCCATTGTGTCGTCGTGTCAAAAGTATATATAGTGTTGCTATATATAAAATTAAATACTCTTTTGGCTTTTGGCACAATATGAAACAATAATCTGAACATTTTGACACATCATTGTGTCATTGTGTCAAAATGTTCAGATCATTGTGTCATTGTGTCGTCGTGTCAAAAGTATATATAGTGTTGCTATATATAAAATTAATTACTCTTTCGATTTTTTGAATCATATGAAAAATGATCTGAACATTTTAACACATCACTGTGTCATTGTGTCAAAATGTTCAGATCATTGTGTCATTGTGTCGTCGTGTCAAAAGTATATATATTGTGCTGCTATATATAAAATTTAAAAAAAAATTACTCTTTCGGTTTTTAACACCATATGACACAATGATCTGAACATTTTGACACAATATGACACAATGATCTGAACATTTTGACACAATGATTTGAACATTTTGATACAATCAAAAGAGTAAAAAAAATTTAATTTATTATATAGCAACACTATACGCGTTTTAAAGATAAAAAACACTCGTTTATATGGTGTAATTTTTTTTAAAAATTATGACGTATCTAAAAGTTATGAAGGTTTAAAAAATGGGAGGAATTTGATAAAAAGTCAAAAATACTCTTCCATCTTTTATTTTCTTTAGTTTTTCTCTCTAATTTACCCAGGAAAATTTTAAGCCATAGATCTTCATTTAATTGAAGATCTAATGGCTATAATTCCTTCTTATCCTTCTTATCCAAACTAAACTTCTCACAATAACCTCACCCTTTTGAGTTATATATATATGTATATATAATAAAAACTGAACTTAAATTTAAACGAGCCAACGAGCTAACTAACGAGCGAGCCACGAGCCAAGCTGATCTTGGCTCGGGCTCGAATCGTTTAGAAACTGAGCCGATCCGGCTAGGCTCGTTTATAATCGATCTGATTTCCGAGCGAGCTAATTTCGGGCTTGTTCCA
Organism: Deinandra increscens subsp. villosa; assembly: GCA_039602395.1. Classification (NCBI taxonomy): domain Eukaryota; kingdom Viridiplantae; phylum Streptophyta; class Magnoliopsida; order Asterales; family Asteraceae; genus Deinandra; species Deinandra increscens. The sequence goes on along the minus strand of JBCNJP010000883.1, from coordinate 7,826 downwards.
AGCAAGCTTCGAGCGAGTCACGAGCTACGAGTTTTTCGAACATCCCTATAATTGACCGATGGCTGTTTATGTGGTTTTCGTTAGAATTCCTTGTGGAAATTTGTTACTCCAGCCATTATTATTTCTAATTCTAATGTTTGTTTGACATTGTCTAGAAATATGTAGTCCAACGTGCATCATCTCTTCAAACGAGTTCACGTTTTTAAGCCACCAAATTGGACTAGTTTTCACCTCCGAGTGCCGTATAAATTATATATTCCAATTTCTATGCTACACACCAATTAAATTTCACATCTTATAACCTTTAAATTAAGCCAAAACGGTCTAGTCCTGCTCTCTCGATTGCTGGAATGTCATATGTGTGGGGAAGACTTCTCATTTCTGCTCTTGTGGCTACGATTTACTTCTATGAGTTATGTGTCGCTGAAGAACGTATGTATTCTCTATTCTCGATCATGTTATTTATCAGTTCATATTTTACTTGTTGAATTCAATGATTCTAACGTGATTGAATTGTTCTATGTTAATTACTACAGCTCCGAACTATAGCTTCATGCATGAAGCAACCGAAGCTCCGAAGATTTCATACTACGACTACATTGTCATTGGGGGTGGTGCTACTGGAATCCCATTAGCCACCACATTATCTGCAAATTACTCGGTTCTATTGCTAGAACGCGGAGGCTCACCTTATGGAAATCATAATATCACTAGGTTATCTAATCTTGGTTCCTACTTCCTAGATACGTCACCATCTTCTCCCGCTCAACGGTTTGTTTCAGAAGGTGTCATAAATTCACGTGCACGAGCCTTGGGAGGTGGCACTTGTATTAATGCAGGCTTCTATTCTCGTGGCGAACCAGAATTCAGTAAGGAAGCTAGATTAATGGATGAAAGCTTGGTTCGTGAGTCATATGAATGGACAGAAAAAGTAATGGTTTTTAAGCCAGTTGTAACGAAGTGGCAATCAGTCTTTCAAGCTGCATTGGTTGAAGCAGGAGTCACACCCGACAATGGTCAAACCTATGATCATCTCATAGGGACTAAAGTGAGTGGTACAATTTTTGATCCAAATGGGACACGACACACTGCCGCAGATTTGTTACAGTATGCTAACCCCAGAGGGCTGTCTATTCTTGTACATGCAACTGTCCACAAAATTTTATTTAAGATCAAAGGTAAGAACCAATTACCATGCCATTGTTTTATATATTAGTCGTGCATGGCTTACACATGATTCTTGTACAGGAAGATCAAGGCCACTCGCGTATGGAGTATTGTTTGAAGATTCATTAGGGATTAAGCACCGGACATACTTGAAAGGTGGGGAAAAAGATGAAATCATATTATGTGCCGGTGCTCTTGGAAGCCCACAACTTCTGATGTTCAGTGGCATAGGTCCTAAAGAACAACTCAATGCTCATAAGATTAAAGTCGTGCTTCAGCAACCTTTCGTTGGTAAAGGCATGGCCGATAACCCCCAAAACTCGATATTCATTCCTTCTCCCATTGCAGTCGAGCCGTCCACAATCCACGTTGTTGGCATTACTCGATTTGGTAGCTTCCTTGAGCTCACAAGTGGTTTGAACTTCATATTAGCAGACCCTTCAGCTTATCATGGATTTTCTCCACAGGTAGCTATAATATGTTTAGCAAGTTCCTAATATGAATAACAATAAGGCTAAATTTCTTTGTTGGATTACATGAATTGGCATCAAAGCCTCCTTATACTTGTTGACCTTTGTCATTTGTAGATGGGCGGGTTTATTATCGAGAAAACTAATGGCCCTCGATCTACAGGTGAACTAAAGATCAAAAGTTGTAATCCTGCTGACGACCCATTGGTCACATTCAACTATTTCAAGGAGCCAGAAGATTTGAGGAAATGTGTTGATGGGATCAGAACTATTTTTAAAACTTTCAAAACAAAAGCATGTTCAAACTATAGGTATTCTAATATGACTGCTAAAGATATTCTTGATCTGAATATGAATCTACAAGGATACCTACATGTACAAGGTAACAACAGTTCCTCGCTGGAAAAATATTGCAAGAGTAGTGTAAGGACTATGTGGCATTATCACGGCGGATGTCAAATTGGAAAAGTTGTTGATCATGAATATAAGGTTTTTGGTGTCGATGCCCTACGAGTCATTGATATATCTACGGTACTAAACGCTCCTGGAACTAATCCTCAAGCTAGCGTTTTAATGCTTGGAAGGTAAATCTATATCATTTGTTCATTGAAGTTTATTGGAGAACAAGAGGTGATTTGGTTTTAAATTTGTAGGTACATGGGAGTTACAATACTAAGCCAACGGATTGCAAGTGACAAATCACATTAATAATTGGTGTTTAGATTATAGTTTAATTTTAATTTTCGACAAGATATTTCAATGTTGTATACAAAGATCCCTTCAATAACATTTGATTATTGATAGTCAAAGACAAATAAAAAAAACAAAATTTGTCAATTATATCCAATGATCTTTCTCTAACATTTCTAATCATATTATATACTATTGTTATGTCCGGCGCGTTAGGACCCGAATACGATTCGACTTCGATTACTGTTCATGTTGTTTGACACTTATCCAATAATGTGTCTGAGAATGATGAGCCTGCAGCAAAAACATTTTACAAAATATGAAAATATTTATAGACAAGAAAAAAGACGCCCGAGTTGCGGGCTGGAGAATGTTTTTTTAAAGTATAATTTCAAAAGCGTACAAATCTAATCTCTAAACCAAAAAAATACAATTCAAATAATAATGGAAAAATTGCATGAAATAATCCCAACTTTTCCTCGTTCGCAAATAATAATCCCACCTTCCGAAATTGCAAAGGGCAGTCCCACCTTGTCATTATTTTGCAACGAACAGTCCCGCCGTTAAAAAAAACTAACGGCGTTAAATCTTGCTGACGTGGCGAGTGACGTGGCAATTTTTTATCCAGTCACCATCCTAATCATCACTCCACCACCCCCACCACCAACAGCCACCACCCCCACCACCAACAGCCACCACCAGTTGTCTTCTCCGTCGACCTCCGGTCTTCTCCGGCCACCAGCCACCACCATCTCCAGTCGTCTTCTCCAGCCACACCATCTCCGGTCGTCTTCTCCGGCCACCAGCCACCACCATCTCCGGTCGTCTTCTCTGGCCACCAGCCACCAACAAAAAACCATTTAACCAACCACCTTCAAACTAACATATCTTCTTCAAATCTTGACGAAAATCGATTCCGTAAATTGCTACAGATTCGTGACGACGAGAGGATGCAAACTAGTACCATAGTTGATATGTTTTGTGTCACACCCCAACCGACGGCGGAATTTACGTCGGGCCAAAATTTGACGTGAGGTCGAAGTCCCACTCAAAGATAAACCCAATTACACTAATTAGATAGTGGTAAGCGGGTGTCGATCACAGGGAGAATGTGGAACATGTGTTGTTTGTAGCAATTATATCTAAGCAAAACAATAAGAATAAAAATGTAGAAATTGCACTTTAGATGATGGAATTTGTGGATTAATAATTCTAAACACCGATTTGAGATTAATCAGAAATTAAATTACTTTGTAATAACAAGTATGAGAAGACGTGATCCTTATAGATTTCGGGTTTAAACTAACATTACATTATGGTTTTCAATTGGGAAGAACCACATAGACATGGTTCATATGTGATTGAATGGAAGTGATAAAAGAGGACTAAGAACTCGGATAACTAGAATGCGAGGTCATCACTCGATGATCATTCAATACAAACCAACCCAAATCCCTACCCAATAAATCTCGATTGCCAACGGCACCAAGAACTGATGGTTCAAGATAAAGATTAAAGCAAATACCGAATTGTTACAATCATTCAAACACACATCATAACAAAAAGCGTCGAACGCTTAGATTGCTATCCCAAAAATAAAGAAAACCAAAAGTATAATGTCAAGAAACAAACCCTACGTCTAGAAGGAATCACAAGGAAATTTAGCCTCTCATGGTGAAGTTGATTGCAAACTTGATGATTTGATGCTCCATGGATGATTCTTCAATGATTCCTTGATGATTATGATGTTAGAATTGCTTTTCTCCCTTCTTTTTCTCTCCAAAAATCGTCTCCAAGGAACCCTGGTTCGTCCCCTCTTGTCTCCTAGGAGTTTTCAACTGATTGGTATGTCAAAAGTCCCCATAAAACCCTTATTTACGATTTCCAGCGCTGCAGCATTCGTAGGCTACGAAATTCTGTCAGCCTACGAATGGAATTTTCTGCCCAAAAATCATCACTTCAGACCTGACAGATTCGTAAGCTACAAAATTCAGTCAGCCTACGAATCTCAAATTCTGCCCAAACATCACTGTTTTCTTCATAACTTTCTCGTTTCAACTCCGTTTTCATCGTCGTTCCGCCCACGTTCACGTATTTTCATCCTCTATCTTGCTATCCTCAATGCCTCTCACTTCCACTTTATTGACTCTCTCCAAAGCACGTCCATTTTCCGTGATTTACCTACAAAACATCAACTTCTCATGGTCATTCAATTCTACACATATTAACACCTCATTGCACATAAGATTCAACATTTAAATAGTTTCACAATCATTCCAAACCCATTCCGTCACATCCCCACACTTGTCCGTTGCTTGACCCCAAGCAACTCAAAATTATTTCTTTGTTATTCCTCCAAATAATCCAATCAAACCCAATTTTAGTTAAGGTTCCAAGTCATACCCCATTCCCAAAATGCATCAATGCACTAATTAAGCAAAATGCAACAATCAAACTACAAGAATTTTAACCAAACCTAACATGCTCTCGGTCTTTTATGCACACAACAAACCCCTCACAATGAACACTCCTCTCGGTTAAGATTTGAAGGCTAGCGTAATGAGCTAGTATGCACTCAATTGGCTAATGTGTTGTTTTACTATCATAAGCTTGTACAACTCTCGAACCTCCATCTAAATTGCTATAGCATGCATGCAAATCAAAAGGTCTTATAATGGGTTGTAACGGGGCTAGGCGTAGGGTGTGGAATGGGAATATTTGAAGTGGCTCAAGTGATTCGATCCGGCTTATTTATTACATAAGAACAAACGCTAATAGTTATACACTATGCTAAACAATAACTTCACATTCTTTTTGGTTGCTCAATACTTCAATCACTAATCTCAAATTTTTTTTTTACCGAGATGTAAAAAGCGTCTAACGCTTAGATTACATAACAGAATATCGCAGCTTCACCAAACTACCTTATTCAACTTCTATCTACAAACAACAAACAACTATAAGCCGAATCGACCACTAGGGGTAATAAGATGAGTGGAGAAGGCTCGGGTGATCAATCAATAGGCAATAAGCACAACATGGCTTCTAATGGACCCAAACCCCCGCCTCTCACTTTTACCAAGCTCATAAATGTAATGTATGAGGTCCCAACCCCCAAATCCCACACTCACGCACATCGAGACGAGGCTTCACCTGAATGTCTAAACCATTTTCACATGCATATCATAGCCAAGATCTCAGAACGCAACAGTTGCACAAGTTCTAAAGTAATAAACACATAGCCACACTCAATGAATAAATATTTCTATGCTAGGCATGAGTATAAGGCTCAAAGCTCACAAATTGTGGAAAATGGGTTGCCGGTTTGCTGCATGAATTATTATACCGAAAGCATGCTACCTTTGACTAAAATTCTACCAAATCTTACGGGAAATTTGACCATGACAAGGAACCTAAACTTCAACACCACCCATCAAACCTCTAACCAAAACCTTCATTTGTTTAAATTTTAAGGGTCAAGAACTTCAAGCCAAATAAAAATTTTCAAAATTTTCCCCATCCCCACACTTGGGATACATTGTCCCCAATGTATGGCTTTAGAGGTTTTGTGAGGAGTGAAATTCATATTTTTTATGAGAAGCTAAATTAAATGCTACCTCCAACCGGATTTATTCCAAACAAAAATAAAAATAAATAAAAAACTTAAAGAAAAGAAAAGACAGTCCAAAGCCAAGCAACATAAAAAGAGTGAGGAATGAATACATGGACCTGGTGGCGATGGATATATATGATGCTCTTGATTCTCCAACTTTCTGCCACATCCTCCCCACACTTAAGTGTTACAACGGCCCTCGGGTTGCCTCCCGGGCAGCGCTAAGTTTACTAGTCTTCAGCCAGACCATGCCAACTCTCAGTTATGGTGGTTTGAAAATGTAGCCCCTGCCATCTTCTCCAGTGTGCTTTTCCATTTGGTGGGGTGCAAACTTGTTGTATGTACTGAAATGAGTGTAATTTTTATACCCACGAGGATCAACATTGAGTACATTACTCCCGGAGCTTCGAAGATCTGGTGGTTTACCTTCTGTTGCACTCGCAGTAGCCTCATCATACCATGCACCCTCACGTACACCCATAATGTGTGGAAGAACACCCGTATCAAAAACACATGATTCACCAACCCTTGCAGCAGACTCATAGGTGATAGATTTGGTCCAGGCATTGAAAAATAGCTTACGATTCTCTAGGGTCATTGTGATGATATCGTCCCGACAATTGATTTGAGCGTTGGCCGTGTGTAGGAACGGACGACCTAGAATCACTTTATGTTGTGCCGGAGCCTTTGTAGAAGCATAATCCAACACTAAAAAGTCCACCAGATATTGGAATTCGCCCACTTGAATCCTAACATCCTTGACCACTCTGCGTGGCTTCTTCCAAGTCTCATCTGCTAAACTCACCACACTATCTATCACATGCAAAGGACTGAAGTCATATAGATCATACAGACAACCTGGTAACACACTCATAGTTACTCCATAATCCAATAAGGCTCGAGGAATTTTCAGCTTTCCAACTCGAATTGGCACAATTGGTGCTCCTGACTCTTCGTCTCTTTTTTCTATGATAGTCTCACCTATACCTGCAACAACTTGACAAGGAGAGGTCAGACATGTTTCATTAAATTTAATATTAGGAACGACACTTACCATGTTAATATGCACTTGCTTTGTATTTTTCGGATTCACCACTGTGTCACTAGGGAGTTGGCCCTTGTTTTTCTTCAAATCAGCCACCTCGGTAGCAAGTTGACCTATTTGGGTGGTCAATGACTGAATTGCCTTATCTCTTACCTCATCTTGTTGTATACGTGCATCATCCATCTGGTTTCTCTTGTGCATCTCTTGTTGCATCATCTTGAGCATATCCATAAATTCACTACCACTTGAATTCGCAAATTGTTGTTGTCGAGGTTGATATGGTTGCTGATTAGATCCTTGAAAATTGGGGTTGGCCTGATTGGCAGGATTACCATAGCGAAAATTTGGATGATTCCTTAACCCCGGGTGATAGGTGTTTGAGTTCATATTATAGTTCCTACCACCCCCTCCTTGACCTTGAACTTGCTTGATTTCTTCAAATTGTTCTTGAAAACCTTGACATTGATTAGTTGAATGCCCCAACTCATTGCAACTTGCACATACATCATAAACTTGATTAGGAGCTTGGATGGGTTCGTTGGATATGGCTTGAACATGTGATCTACCAATGGCATGTCTAGTCCTCCTGGAAGATTGTGCCTTTCTCTTTGATGTCACCGCCATTTGCTCTAAATATGCCCAATCATCTTGCTCATAATTTGTTCCAAAAGTGCCATTTGAGATGGACATCAAGTCACCAGCATCCTCGGGTGTCAATCCCTCATGGAATGCGTTCAATAGATCCCACAAATCAATCCCATGGTGAGGGCAATTCTTCAACATCAAGTTGAATCTCTCAAATGCCTCATGAAAAAGCTCACCTTGTTGTTGTTGGAAATTT
>JBCNJP010000881.1:0-19196 GCA_039602395.1 Deinandra increscens subsp. villosa | reverse complement strand
CAAAGGATGCTATGTTTGAGTTGCCACCAACCCTATAAAGTTCTTACAATAGTGATGACCATTGATAATTTAATATGTTCTTATTATTTATTAATAAAGGGTTTTTGGTCTACTATGTTTACAACCCTTGTAACTGGTCATCAAAAGAATTTAACAAGGTGTTAAAATTCGTTGAATCTCATTGCTAATCTTGTGAGAAATAGCAATTATGAAAAACAACTTGGTGTTGTTTTCAAATTTATTTAGTTAAAGTATATCTATATAAAATATAGATGTATAATGACTTGGTGTTGTTGCTTTGAGCAGATTTGTTCAAAATGAAACGAGGACATGAAGAGATAAGTACGTGGAGTTCCACTGAGGGAGTACCTCAAGATAGGATCACGGAAATATCTTAGGATTCACTCCTCAATGTCAGGAATGACTCGAGTGATTGCCTGCCGAGGGTGGTTCATAATGTCTAGAGCAACAATTCATGCATGCTCTAATCGTTATTCCTTTAAGGAATATCGTGCTGTCAAAAATCGCATAATGATGCTAGATGGCACTAAACACAAGGTGATTGGGATCGGGACTGTAGAATTAAAAGTGTCTACAGGATGTACCCTTACCTTGGAAGATGTTTTCCATATGCCTAGTATCAAGAAGAATGTTATCTCTGTGAGCAAGTTGAATATCGATGGTTACTCGATATTATTTGCATCAACGAATTCGTGGAGAATGTTTCGTCATCAGAATTCGGTTATGTTCCATGCGGTAGGAACTGTTGTAGGAGGACTACATCGCTTAACTCTTTGGAGTGATGTTAAAGAGGTCATCGAGATATCAGATGACGAGAGTATTGGGGATAGCAACACTACATGATTTTATGTTTTAATTAAATAAGACTTTATTTCGTTATGAAATAATTGGTTTATATAAGACTTTGTCATGTTTTGGAATAAGTGTGTTTGTGGTTTGAAATTATTTTTATAAAATGGTTATGTTTGCTTTGATATTTGGTCATTACAATGCAAATGTTTATTCAAATTATTTTCAACAGGATAATACAAGAAGTCAGATGCACATGTATAACTTGTGAGTTTAAATTAAACATGTAAATCATATATGAAACACCCCACACAATGGTAGATGATAAAGTGTATTAAAATGCACGGACATGGTATATCTCGTAGTGTTGATGTGCTCAACATATTACGGATGCACAAGTGTGAATTGTGGCGTATGAATGCAAGATATGTTATTATGGATTACAATATATGATATTGTAATTTATAAATTTGTAGAAATTTATGAAGGTCAGGTAGATGCGTCTACCACCTCAATGTTGTTGAACTATTAGAAGACTTGGTCTTCATTTGGGAGAGTATCCTAAAACATATAGTTCTAGAAAACAAGGGATGATACATCGCTTGTGTAATGGGTTGTTGAGTGTCAATTTAGTTGACTACATCTCAAAACAATATTGATTGTATTCTGGATTCATTCATATTGGTTATGAATGCACTCACCAAATTTAATCCAATTAAGGCTCATGATGAGGCCTTCAAGTACAATTGGTAATTTGGATATTAAGGAAAATAGATTATGATCCTAAAACCGAATAATGGGTTATGTATGGTTATGCAACATACATATGAGACGTACACAATGTTATTGGTCTAGTCTCACGAATTTGTCTAAATGAATGTGTGAATGTGGGAAACGGATATTGTGATATCCATTGAGGGTGTGATGAATCAGAATGATGCATCTTCTGTTCACATGCTAACGTATTGCAGTCTAAAGCATGCTAGACTAGCACTTGGTTGATTGTGATGCTCTGTTGAGATTAATCAACTATAACATTCAAGATACACATGAACACAAGACTGGATTTGTGTATAGACAAAGTTCAAAGAAAGTCTACATTCGGTGTAAGGAACATGATATAATCTATGGAAAACTTGAATGACTAGATCATTAAAGTTGATATTACCTAGTTTTCGATGCCTATAGCAATTTTGATTTCTTCCGGACCACTGGTTATTTCGAACAGGTTGTTCCGGACTTGTGTGGTCCTTCGGATAGGTTGTTCCGGAATCGTGCGGTTCTTCGGAAAGGTTGTTCCGAACTCATGTGGGTCTTCCACAATTTTTAGAATTATGCTAGAGGTTAACTTAGAATTATTCTAAGTATGAGATGCTTGTGTGAACAAACTTATGAAAAAAGCATGTGTTGTTTACATCAACTCTAAAGCACTCGTGAGCTAATATATATAATGAGTTGAACTTATGGACCGTATTGATACATTTGTTGTTCAAATCATGAGGGTCTAAGTGTGATCATAAGTGATGTCACATAAAGCTTATCAAGGTGCAGGCAATGTGGGGGAGAGACCGTTTGAGAAACAACCAGTGTGATGGTTGAAATGGCATAACCATAGAGAAAGGGAGAACCTTTCATCACCCTATTTGGATGCAATCCGATGACACTTAAATGTGGGGGTGGCTTGCATTTTATATATATGTTTGGCAATAAGGATTGAAATCATATGACTAAGTGGAGTACACAATAGTCATAAGGATGTGTTCACCTTGGAAAGACTATAATGTGGCCACAAAGGGTACTTATTGCAAGTTAAGATTATAAATCTTGGCTGCAAATTATCTTGGTTGGTTTGACGAATTGTGGGAACCATCTAGTTTATGATAACTGAGTGGTTGGCATCCCGGGGAAAGATCCACTAGCTCCCATGCAGATAATATACTCATTGATGTAAGTAATGTCAAGACGTCTTGGATGCAAGATTTTGACAAGAAAGACATGGGAATGGCAAATGTGGTTTTGGAAATTCAAAACACAAGGACTTGTTTAAAGTCAAGCCCACTGTGTGGACTAAAATTTTTGGGAAGTTATGAGAATGGCAAATAGCTTTTGCAAATGGCTTTTGCAAATGACTCTAGTGTGGCTAGAACTACAAATTGACACGTGTAAGTATCTAGCTAAGAACAGAGGAGAGCCTATTTAGAGTACTAAAAAATTATTGGCAGTCTAATGTATCTGATGAGTTGTACTAGACCAGACTTAAGTTAAGTAGATACACGAGTAATCCAAGTTTAACTCATTGGAGTTGTGTGATTAGGTTACTTAGGTACCTAAGGTACACAAAGGAATACGAGTTGCACTATAACCAATATCCAGCAGTGATTCAAGGACATTGTGATCCAAGTTGGATATCTGATACGATATCTGATATGATATTTGATACGAATGATTCCAAAGCAAATTGGATATCTGATACGAATGATTCCAGAGCAACGAGTGAATATGTATTCACACTTGGAAGTGCAACCATATCGTGGAAATTTTCAAAACAAAAGGTTATTTTAGATCCACGATGGAAGCTGAATTCATCGCTTTAGATAGAGCTGGTGAAGAGGCAGAATGGCTACGTCTATTGAGGATATACCAAGATGGCCTAAGGCGGCAACGGCCATATGTAGACATTGTGATAGCCAATCGGAAATTGGCAGAGCTCATAGCACAATGTATAATGGTAAGAATAGACATATAAGACGTAGACATAATACGGTACGACAACTAATCTCTACTGAAATTATCACTGTTGACTATGTGAAGTCAAAGGATAATATTGCGGATCCGCTGACAAAAAGGCCTAAGTAGAGAGTTAGTTCGGACGTCGTCCATGGGAATGGGACTGAAGCCCTTGAAAGATTAAAGTTCATATGAAGGAAAACCTAACTCAGTTGACTGGAGATCCCAAGATCTGAGTTCAATAGGACAACCTAATTGTATGAACTAGTGAGGTCACTGTGGGGGGAAGAATTGATAACTCCACGCACTTTAAGAAGGGGATGTATAATTGGAATCAATACATCTCCTAGTCCATTCCTAAAAGTGACAAGTACGAGGTTAAGCCTATGGCTTTTAATGATTCAGCTGAGGCAGCCACACGTGGTGAATCACCTATGTGAGAGAGAAGTGGGGTCGCTTCGAAGGGTATTGAGAAGGGGCACAATACCTAAGAGCTCTCGCAGAACCAGGCTAATGTTCATGACCATAACGAACATAACTATGAGGACTTGATATTGTCAAGGAGAGTCTTGTGTGAAGCACATTGTCGCCTACACAAACGGCAGACGAGTTCAAAGGCATCACAGCCTACTCAGAGCCAGTAGACTAAGTGTGTTTCATGAGCGAAGGTTCAAAGGGTAACACCTACCTATCGTATGCAAGATTCAACTGTTGAAACTTAATCGGACTCTGTTGCTTCTGAGATCAACCTCCATTCATGTGGGGGATTGTTGGAAAAAGTGTGTGTGAATGAGATGTTAATCTCAAAGAATTTTTGGTTCAAGTTTAGGAATGTGGTGTATCTTATCCCACATTGGTGGGGGAACAAAAGTTCTTCTAGTTTATAAGGATAACCCTCAAAGCCTTGAATAACTCATGTGTCATGTTTTACTTCGGCTTATACACTCGCGCAGGGGGGGGGGTGCAAATCTTGGCTAATTGGGTCGAAATTATGAACTCGTGCCCGCGCGACCTGTGGACACGAATGCAGCTCCGAAACGTGTGTTCGTGCGAGACACGTTTATACTAATTTTCGAGCCACTTTTTGAGTAGATTCTAGAAGTGGTTTTTTGGTTTGTCAAACCGAAAACCTTTTTGCATTCCAAATTGATTAGTCATTATAATGGATTAATGACCTACTAATGACCATGGTGTAATGACTGATTAATATGAATTAATGAGTGAGTTATGGTCATTAATCGTATGGTTATTTGCGTGTATAAATACACGGGTTTGGGAGAAAATGAAGCATATACGATAACACACTAAGATCCACAAACACATATTCATGAATTTGTCTGCAGCAGATTCGTTTCGTTCATCTCAGCAGCTATCATCCGACTTCGTTTCAGGCAGACAGGGCCGTTTCTGAGAACGTCAAAAAAAAAATATTGGGCCCGACACAGAAAAAAAAAGTGCCCCTATATTATAATATCCATAATCAAGTACGAAAAGACAAAAATACGAAGAAAATCATTCGTGCAACAAAAGTATTACTCCTACAAATATATTATACCTAACTAAATCATGCGGCTCTTCTCCCGTTTTTTGAAGCAAAGTCTTCGATCAAGGATTCATAATTCATGTTCTCCAACAGATCGCTCTCTATAGCAATCATTGCTAATCCATTCAGTCTATCTTGGGACATTGTAGATCTTAAGTATGACTTCAGCAACTTGAGTTTTGAGAAGCTTCTTTCTGCTGATGCCGCCGTCACTGGAATAGTTAACAATATTCTGTATGCAATCATTGCATTATGAAAGACACTGCCCTACATTTGGAAATTAGATGTTACCGGAATAGTAAAAAATATATACATCGAAAATAGAATGCGTTTGGAAATTAAAGTCCGACCTCTTTTAGATTTTGTAAAGCATCAACAGGACTGGTAATTCTACTCGGCAAAAATCTTTCAAACAACTTCAACTCCAGAAAAAGTTCATCGCCATCAATATCTGCTTTTTCTTGGTACTTCAATGCATCTTCAAGAGCATGGCAATGTGACTTAAGCAAACTTTCTTCAAGTTGCCTCAACCTTTTAGGAAACAAAAACCCAAATAGTTTTTCATATTGTTGGTGTTGTTCAAATCTTCGTTCAATAGAAGCAAGTGCTTGATCAACAATATATAAAAAGTAGTTAACTTTAAAATTCTCCTCGGGTGAAAATAAAACTTCTTGTTCAGTTGAAGTATCATCAAATTGTTTTTTCTTACGAATAATACGCCTTTGATGGAATACCGGATCAACACCATTTCACTTGCAACTATTTTAGCTTCATTGATCGCCTCAGCCAACCCCACTTCTCTATATTCCTTGAAGAACTCAATTAACTTGTTGACTTCTTCAATAGCAACATCAAGAACCATATCTTCTGATTGTAACTTTTTGCTCACCACATTCACCGATGATAATATTTCATACCAAATCACTATTGCTACCAAAAATTCAAAATCACTAACCATATTAACCGCTAGTGATTTAGCTTCACTTTGAATTAAAGCGTCTTTATCAGTTGCCTCAACTTCAAGCAAAGCTTCTCTTACATCGGGAAGATATAATCTAATAGGCTTCACACTGTCAACACGACTTTCCCAACGCGTTGTGGATAATGGTTTAAGAGTCAATCCTTTAACATGCTCTCTCATGATATCCCACTTATTAATGGATCTCGAAAAAAGAGTATAAATTCGTTGAATAACTGCAAAAAACTCTCTAGATTTAGCACATGTATTACCCATGTCACATAATATAAGATTAAGACTATGACAACCACATGGCGTATAAAAAGCTCTAGGATTTATTTCTCGGAATCTCGTTTGTACTCCTTGATGTATTCCCTTCATGTTTGATCCATTGTCATATCCTTGACCACGCATATCATCAACATCAAGACCAAGACGCTTTAATTCATCAAGTGTAACATCAAATAATCCTTTACCGGTGGTATCATTAACAACCAAAAAACCAAGAAAAGATTCTACAACTTTAACAATTTTAGAGTCGAAATCAACGTACCTCACAATAATAGTCATTTGCTCTTGATGACTTATATCTGGAGTGCAGTCAAGTATGATGGAGTAATACTTTGCTCGCTTTATCTTCTTGATTATTTCCGATTGAATTTCTTTAGCTAGCAAAAGTATTAATTCATTCTGTATATTGTGCCCGAGATAATGCACTTGAAGTTCATCGTTCATGATACGCCGAACATGTTCTTTTACAATAGGATCAAACTCTTCTAACATCTCAATCAATCCTAAAAAATTCCCATTACCTTTTTTATACAACTTCTCATTTGATCCGCGAAATGCTAGGTTATGTATAGCAAGATACTTGACAAGTGATATAATTCTCAAAATAACTTGATGCCAATAATCTGATTCTTTCTTAAATAAACCGTACGCTACTTTATCAATTGTTTCATTCACTTTCAACCTTTGACGCATCTCGACCCATGTATTCATACACCTCATATGTTCTGAGCTACTTTCATGTTGTTTAGCTCTACGATTAACATGTTGCCAATCACAAAAACCTTCATTATCCAATCCACCTTTCGGAACGCCTTTTCCAAATAGTTTGCAACAAAAGCAAAAAAGTTTGTCAAGCTCCTTTGAATACACAAGCCATTCTCTATTGCAAGTCTCCATGTTTGGAAGTCTTCTCGTAAACACAAAATTGTTAAATCTTCTTCCATATTTATCCCTAGGACCATTTTTAATAGTCGAATTTTGTTTTGGACCTTGCTCTACCAACTTATTTATCATGTTAGGACTAAGTACACTCCAATTTCTTGGGTCAAATATATCAACATCATCTTTTTCAACATTAGCACGAGCATCATCTTCTTCCATATTAACATCAACATTCTGATTAACGACATCATCCACATTCATATCAACATTATCATTACCAACATCTTCTACATTGTCATTTGCATTACCATCATTTTGTTCATCAACATTGGAAGGACCCGCATCTTGTTTTTTGAGAAATTTATTCATAGCCCCTTTTTGAGACTTTATGAAAGGCTTCTTGTTTTGCTTTTCTTTTTCGTTTTGAACTACCAGATGCTTGTTTAGGAGGCATAATTTTTTCTAAGCAAGTACCTATAAAGATTAAATTTAGTTTGACTAATGTAAAATTGTAAAAAACAAAAAATTGAAACAAACTCAATAGTTAATTCTAATTTCTAGATGAATACATAATCAAAGTTTAATTCCAAATTATTTTCGAATCTATCACTTCACAAGAACTAAAGAACACCATTGGATACTACTTTTCTTAATCTTGCAGAAACCTTAAATCATAAATACGTATTGTCAAGTAACTTACCGAATTAGCAATTGAACTCGAGACAGGATACGTACGTATGTAACCTTGAGAGAATGAGAGAGACCTGCGAATATCTTGCTGTGCGATCTTGAGAGTTGAGACAAGATACGTACGTAATAACGTAAACGACGACCTAAGGTACTAGGGTTTTTTAATTTTCGGATTCACTGTATATTACTGTCACACCCCCAAATAACCACTAACGGAGTTTATACCGTTAAGGGGTGCGAACAGACCAGGACCACAACCATTAGTTACAAATACTAAACGAATCAGAGTTAAGTCCAATGTTCATAAATACAACAGTTTAAAATACGCAGCGGAATAAAAACATAAGTCTCTCAGCACTAACCACGTGCTTTAATTACAAAACGTAAATTGTCGTTAAATTCCCGAATTTAGTTTAAAATAAAAGTAAGTATCTTCTTGTGCCATGCCAACCTCCAGTGGATACTCTTCAACGATCTGCAAAAGTGAAAACCACACGAGTGTCAACCTAACGGTTGGTGAGTTCACGGTGGGCATGACACGCATTGGGCCGGTCTCATAATCGTATTCATCAACATGTAAATAAGTAATAGATTTGCAAAACATTGCCAAGTGTTGAATTACCGAATATGCACTAGTTAAGTAAAAGTTAAAGCGGTCAACCGATATCGCGGGTAGCTAATCCGGTTTCCATGCACTAAGGAAGTCGTACCAGGGCTGAAAGCTGACGTAACAGAGTTCGGCATTTGCCGATGGTTGGTGCCTCCAGTTGTGTCCCTTTTGGGAGGCCCACAACTAAAACAGGCTGATATTGAACTCCGTTCGGCCTCCAGCCGGTTGGTTACACATTTGTGTACCGCGGAGCAGGGTTTGTCAAACCCTCAGTAGATCTACCCAACATCCCCTCGCTTCTCAGATCAACAGTACTAAATTGAGGACTTTTAAGTTTTTAAGGCATCCTTAGAAATCATGTGATATCATTTGGTTTAGACTTTAACCTACACTAGTCATATTAAAACCGTTTATTCTGGATTTCATTTGAAATCCCCAAAAAGAGTTTAAGTGTCAAAATGGTCGTTTCCGGATTTCAATTGAAACCCCAAGGATGGACAGTTGCAAGTGCTCCCCATAAAACACTCCAACATCCATAACAGGTATCTCATTTGGTAATACCTCAAAATGTCAGCGTTGTTTTTCGTTAAGTTCATTCGTTGTGTCCCAATCGGGCTCACAATTAAAGGGTTAGTGAAACTCACCTTAGGTTGCTCAGCTACACTTGCTAATTAATCCAAATATTGCTTAACGAAGACCTATGAACACGTTTAGGTCTTAAGTATTAGTTTTGTGTCTAATCATTAACTTATCGTCACTATGGCCCATAACATAGCACGTTGGAACTACGACACGACATAACGACACACGACACCGATGGTTGATCATAAACAAGGGTTCACATATTACAGAAATCATAGCATGTTTCATCATAGCATAATCATGTAAGTCATAGCATAACATTCAAATAAGTTGCACAAGTTTGGGTTTAGGTCTGGTCACAGTTTCGCTAGTATAAATTCGCTAGGCAGTTTCGCTGTGTGCACGGGCAGCACTTTCGCTAGGCAATACCCGATGACACAGTTTCGCTAGGCTAGTTTCGCTCGAAACTGTTGGCACAGTTTCGCTAGCCTAGTTTCGCCCGAAACTGGTTTGAACTTTCGTTCAGGGAATTTCGCTCGGTAGTTTCGTCCGAGCAGGTCTACTTGGTTTACACGGCGACACTACAGTTTCGCTACATAGTGTCGCTGGATGAAGATATACATAATTTCGCTACATAATTTCGCCCAGAGAACATGCAGTGTCGCTGGTCGCGAAAAACTCACAAATCAGCCTAAAAATCAACCTAACAGCTTCCATACTTCATGTGATTCAATATTTAGCATACATAATCATTTACCAACATCATAGAAGCAGTTTTAACACCTTAAACATGGAATATCATCATCAAATCACCAAAAACACATTTTAAGCCTAAAATGACCTAACTAGCATGAATCTTCATTATGGTTTGATTTCAAACGTAAAGTTACTGACTTTATGATAGATCTAGCCTTCCTAAGCATCATATCAGGAGATCTAACGATTCTATGGAGATCTAGGCATGCTTTATGAAGAAAACACATAGGAAACACATAGAAATGGTTCATGGGACTCACGGTTGATTTTAGGATCGATGGATGATCTTCACAACTCAGAGATGATGGCTGATTCTTGGTGGTTCTTGGCTGGAATCAGCTGGTCCAGAAGTTTCAGGAGAGTGTGTGTGTTTTTGGAGAAAAGGTGCAAGAAAATGGGGCTTCTAGGGTTTTATGTCATTATATAACAGGAGCTAGTTTCGCTGGTCAGTTTCGCTGGCCAAGCGAAACTGGCTCTGTAAGTCTGTGGTTTGGCTACCAGGCGACACTATAGTTTCGCCCGTAGTTTCGCTGGAAACCAAAAGTGACCAGTTTACATTCTAAGCAAGATGAGCACGTTTCATGAATTGTCATGCTGTTCATAATACTAAATCATGTATTTAAATCACATTGCACATAATAACTATAAATAAATGAACACATAACACATATGGGCGGGTCTGGTGATCAACCAAAGGTCGTGGACGTATTCGGCCTAGTTAAGCATTAGTTACTAAGTTAACACTTATAACGTAACTAACGGAGATTGTCTAACGGAAGTTAACCTTGGAATTCTCGGATGTCACAATTACGTATACTAGAATTTTTTTTTTTGTTGCTTTCTCCCTTTATCAATAATGGACTGGACTGGTTAGTGGGTTAAATGATAAAAGGATGGAATTGAGTATGTAACTGGGCCTAGAAGTATATATATATAATGGACCATATAAAAAATTTTGTGCCCCAAAAATTGGTGTGCCCGGCGCAAATGGGCCACCTGCGCCCCCTCTGGGCCGACCCTGCAGGCAAATCATCTTGTCCGGCAGTACACGCTGCTTTGAACCGGTGTACCATGGGAACAGGCGGCGAATCTGTTTAAGGGAATTGTGTCAAACACAAGCCCGGTTCCTTTATTTTCTTATAATCTACTTTCAGGGATCGTTCCAGCCATCAGTTTATCATCCGGTTCACTACGTCTTCGATTTGGTTAGATCGTAAATTTATTTTGTATTATTATATTATGCTTCTGTTTGTGTAACGATTGTCATAATCATTTTACACTTAAATTCCAACATAATCTATTAAGTATCCTGATTTCAAGAAAGTTGTTGCGATCAAGAACTTGCGGTTTAAGAAAACCAAGATCTAAGAAGTTGATAAGATTTAAGAAAGCTGCAATAATTATCGGCACATGATCTAAGGAAAAGAAAATTCAATTAGTTAGGTTTTGACGTGGTGTTCAAAATTGTTGTTTCGGAATTAGTTTATTCTTGGCAATTTCGAACAGAAGGTTGACAGAAAAATCAATTAATTTGTTTTTCGAGGATCAAAAGAAAACGTTCGAGCGAAGAAACCGGAGATCAAGAAATTCAAAGATTTCCAGGGTAAGATACGACCACTACTAGAAAACTGGGCAATTGCGACCGTCATTCCGGTCATAAACCGGTCGCAACTGCTCTTTTGCGACTGTTTTGCGACTGATAAGACGGTCGCAAATACCCTGGACGCTAAAGCTCATTTACAACTAAATTTGCAACCGATGGTCAATTTACGACCGTTTTTGCGACCGATCAATCGGTCATAATATTTGCGACTGCTTTGTGACCATATCATTTTGCAACTGGATTGCAACCGGTCTAGGTTGCAAACGTGTTGCGACCGAAAATTTATGACCGTCTTGCGATTGTTTATGTTGTTTTGCGACCGGCTTGCAACCACTAATAATTTTTGCGATGGTTGTGTCACAATTTAAGGTTTGGCTGTTGATCTAAGCATTAAATTATACATTCTAACTGAAGATACAAACTATAACTTCAGATATTCAAAAAGCCGAACATAAAAATTTTAGATAAATATCCAAGTCGTTCAAAACGTTAGAGATATCCAACATTCTAATCAAAGTTTCAAAATGAAACATTAAACATCCAATCTATCCAAATATACTAAATACCCAAGATTCAAATTAGGGGAGGTGGTATGGTGGGTGGCTTCAGTGGCCGGCTTCCAAGGAACCACGTGGCTTGGAGTGGCTACCATACCCTGAGAAGCATGGCTCCTCCATTTTGAGTCTCATCCGGTTTCACACGGTTTCTAGAAACCGCTTGGAGCCAGGCAACTTCACATCCATTTTGACATGTCAACATTTGATTGGGTTTGACCCCACTACTCCTAGAAACCACATGGCTACCATACCGCCTCCCCTTAGCGACGTTTGTGGCATCAGGAATTGTCGAACTATGAGCAGCGTTTGTGGATTAGGTTATCTTGTGTTTGTGTTTTAGGGAAAAAGTAATTTTTCCTTCAAAATAAGTGATGGCGCCAGGGAGCGGGAAAAAAAATTAGTTTCCCCCTAAACATTTTGTGTTTATACTTTATAACAAACAAGTGGGTCAACCCGCGCTTCGCCGCGGAGTTGACCCGTTGGTATTTCCTATTGATTTGGTTGTTTGTAGATGTCCTAACCTACGTAATTGTAATTTACGATTAGTGAATAAACTGTAACAAAGCTGATTTGCACCTCAAAATCAAAATACCGACACACTAAACAACCAAAAAAGAGATGTTGCTTCTTTTATAACTCAACAACCAAGATAACCAATGAAATTGACTAACAACAACCCTTGATGGATGTTAAACCGCAAGAGATGCAAACAACTTTTACAATACCAACCAACTACACAACCAAGACAGAGTTGTTGGTCTTTAGCAAACAAATATTACAATACCAACCATCTAAACAACCAAGAGAGAGCTGTTGGTTTGTTTGCACCTCAAATATTAGTTACAAAAGCTGTTAAGGGCAGTTACTTTCTTACCAAAAGATACTAAGCTATGCTGCTGTTTTTCACCAAAAAATTAATCCACCTGCAGCTTCCTGTTTACATAAGCTAACCTGCTGACAGCAGCCTGATCAACACTTGGGCTGTGGCTTCCCTGCGAGCTAGCGGCGTCCTGGCTTTGTGCATCTAGATCAATACCGGGCTCCCACCTATCTTCTGAAGTGCCGATGTCATGGGTAACTGCAGTCAATAGCTTATATGAATTTTGTTCTACAGCCTTCCTAAAATACATTAGATGACTTAGAAGCTGCCTACCTGGTTCGCCAGGGCGCAATACTGCAATAGGGATGGGCGAAACACCTGTTCCTCGAAGCTCCAACAACAAATCTGTTATCCTGCGTCCTTGGTTGACTGTCAACAGCCATTTTGTATGAGTCAGGTCCGCTATAGGAGTGGGCAGAGTGTTGGCATCAGTGAACCCATCTATGGTGATCAGGTTGAAGCATCGCACACCAGTCATGGTAATCAAGGAAGCATCCGACAAAAGCACGCTGATTTGTGCAGATCCATCATCCATCGTACACCTAACAGTGTACCTGTTGAAAATTTTTATAATTGTTAGCTACGCGGTCTTATATTCATATAAGCATACATACATAATACTTATACAGCAGGTACCGATCACCATGTGTCGGACAGCGATGGGGCTGGCTTTGGTTGTTTACTATTAAATCGCAAGCCACACAGGTGATTTGGTACCACTCTTGTATCAGTGGCAACTGAATGATGCTGTAAGCAATCAAGTATGTTTCATCCTGATTTGAAAACAGAAATTAGCGTCTATGTGTAATATTTGTAAATTAACTGAAGTAAGAAAGTGATCTGTTAATGGAATGTACCTGCAGGATGTCGTCTCTCGCGGTATAAAGATAAGATATCTGGGTTATTGGTAACCCTGGCACTGGGCATATCTCTGATACTTGACGAATGGCTAGTCTTCTTAGCGGGTGTCCAGCTCTTGCAATCCTAAAGCTGCGTTTAATGTCATAAGAAAAGTGATTAGATGCTGCAATACAGATTATTATATGTATTGTTGTCTAAGATTCTAGAAACGTAGTATCTAGCCATATCACTCCTAGCAGCTGACCCGGGGTCAATAAACACCTGTGTACCGCCTGTGCATTGAAGGTGAATACACCCTGCCACATAAGATTATTTAGAAAGGGCACTTCACAAAATACCTAACCAAAGCATCAGTTAGGTTAGTTACCTCCTCGTGTCACAACGCGTAATGCAGTGGCGACGATGATGACCTCCATGGTGGTCTCAGTAAATCGCCTGAGATCAAGCCCTTCATAAATCATATCCCAGAGTGACACTGTAACCGGAAGACACCTGCATATGAAAAATGAGTATATCATGGACTATCAGAAAACCTACGCAGCTGAAAATTCATACCCAGGTGCCTCCAACTGCATTCGTAGAACAGTCGTGTTGTCATTTATATCTGCCAACTCCAAATCGGTAACCTTCCCCATGTAATTTGTATTTGATCACATGAATTGTCAACTAATTACAGCTTTAAATGATTGCAAATGTGTAAGTATTGATACCTATGAGCTGCCGACCCGTATATGGCTTGCTGTTGAGATGATACCTTGGAACTAAGTTAACGCACCTGAGTGGAATATTCTCCCTTGACCCTAGAGAGTATGCAATGAGATTCCCACCTATCTTGAGTACACATGGATGCGGAGAAGCCTTGTCAAATTTTGGAGGATGGGTGATAGTATAGCTGCTTATTATGTATGCACTATGAACCTTCAGTTTTTCTTCCACTTGTGAATATTCACCTTCATTGAAGACAGCTTGTATTGTGTCGTGCTGACCTGCTCATACTTCTCCGATTCTGTTCATCTTCAAACAAACATTAACAAATGGCACCGAAAGATAAGAAAGAGGAATCATCGTCCGATACGAATGCCCTATTCCATGCTGACCACAATATAGTGTGCACTACTGTCAAAAACAGAGAAAAGCTCTGTGTTTCATGAAATGATTGATTTTCTGAAAGCATCACACATTAGCTACGCACTTCCAGTTTACCCAAATATTTGCGAAGTTGTGATTACAAAATTTTGGCAAAATGCCTCAAGAACAAAAACTGCTGAAGGAGTGTATGAAGCACACTCCAAAGTTCAAGGTCACGAGGTAATAATTACTGAAGAAGTCATCCGAACACATCTAAAGTTCAATGACTAAGGAGGATTCAAAGAAGTGCCCTCCTCTGAATATCTTGCAACCCTAAGGGATGTAGGGTATGGGGGATCAGACAAGAAGCTAAAGAAATCACAACTGCCATTCAAATGGAGATTTCTTGCACATGTGATACTGGCAAATTTATCCTCAAAGAAGAGTGTTGATGAACTCTCTTTCAGTTCAGAGGCCTCAACTTTTCATGCTTTGGTATAAGGTCAAAACTTTAATTTTTCTAGAATGGTGCTGGATGGGATGGTGGATAATTTAAAACCTAACAATGCTCAATTTCTTTCATATGTATCCCACATTTTTGCAGCACATTCTAAGGTGTTTGATACCCGACTTAAAACTATCAGATAAAATTTATCAATTAGGGTACCAAATGAAAAACTATTTTCATATACTATCAAGCAACGAAAAGAAAAAAGGGTATAGAGGTGTGGACACTAACCATCCTGTACCTGTGCCAAGACCTACAGTGGGTGCACCAGTGGTGCGACCACCGGAAAATCCTGAGCCTATTGCTCCAGTTGACAACCCTGTGTTACCAGCAGTGGTTCAACCCCTGACTCCCAACTCCTTCCTCTTCCAAACAAGTCCCACCTAAAAAGAGGAAGAGACACTAAAAAATTGTCAATATTTCAACCATTTCACCCACTCCCAATGATCCAGAAAATCCTGAAAAGGAGGGTGCAACGTCTACTCCACCTGTGCAACCCATAGCCACCCAAACTGTAAGCCCTGCCAAGGACAAGGTCCTTAGGTAGAAGAAGCCAAAATGGACAGCCAAGCAACAGGTGACTCTCCTAAAGGAGATGAATCTATAGGGTTGAATGTACTTCCCTCATTCACTAGCAAAACTCCAACAAGACCAAGCCAGTTTACACCTCAAAGTGAAGGTGATGACATTTTCTATACTTCTTATGATACACTATCTCCAGAAACCATATTTGGAGGAGATGTGTTGAAGAGTGTCAAAGAAAAATCACCCCAACCACACTTTGGTAAGGAGTTCGAGCCATAGGAGTATAGACATGGCTGATGTGAAAAGGGCTGCCACTACACTTGAATCCCCACTGGATCCAGTGGACAGTGGTAACATAGATAAGACCCAATTCATGGCAACTAGACCATCTTCTGACCCAAAGGCACCTTTAGTGGCGCCCGAGGTAAATGAGGATGTGACTAGGAATCCCAGGAGCCAAGACAACGAGGGTGAGGGACATGATCAAGCAAGGCTTGATGGTCCTTCTCTGCTCAAGGATATTGGTCTCAAACCAATGGAGAGCAAGCTTTCACTAAATGGATTAATGGTTTTGTACCAAAACTTACAAACACAGTTCACTTTGCTTTCACACATTGTGAAATTGCAGGGTGAAGAATTGAAGCAAGTCAAGCATTAACAGGTTCCCTATGCAAAAGAAGATGTCACCAGAACCTCAAGCTCAAAATCTAAAGCCACCACTCCACCACAAGAACTTGGTACTGATAAAGATGATGCTACCAAAATGGAGGGGTATAGGGCCTACAGAGAAGAAGATTTTACTGAATTTGACTGGTATACAAGAGTACCCAAGGAGGTTAAATTGAAGTAGTTTCAATCTGTGGGAAGAGAGCCATTTACAATTGAAGAAGCATGGAAAGCAGTCTCAATAGATGACATCCTTGTTGTGGCCCCACACAAGGACAACCTAAAGGAACTGTTTCTCTTTCACTATGGTAGCTGCAGGACCTCTTCCTGCTTCTATCAGAGAAATTTAGCAAATAATAGAAAGAGACTTTATTACCCCTGAAATGAGGGAAATTGCTGAAGAAGAAGGAGTTGATCTTGATGCTAAGACAGAAGTGATGAATGAAGATGATGATGATAATGATGATGATAACAATGGTGATAATGGAAATGGAAAGAAAGATGATGAAGAAGTTCAAAGTGTGTTGAAAGAAGACACTACTGACAAAGATCATAATATTCAAGATATCAACAAAGATGTGTACAAAATTGCTATGGATATTGCTGATGAACAAATAGAAGATGTTTTAAAGGATTATGAGATCTGATTGATCCCGAGGTAAATGATGAAGTTACCCCGGAAGCTGAAGAAGTTATCTCGAGAGAACATATTACTCCGAGTGAACAATTTACCTCAGAAGAGAATGTTATCTCGGGAGATCAGATTATCTCGGAACTGGCTATTGTTATTACTGCTGATCAAGTTACCTAGAGAAAACGGTTCACAATATGTCATCTACTGGTTCAGTTACGTATTGCTAACTGTTTTCTCTGAGGTAACTTGATCAGCAGTAGTAACAATAGCCAGTTCCGTGATAATCTGATCTCCAGAGATAACATTTACTTCTTCAGGTAAATCTGACTCGGAGTAATATGTTCTCTCGAGATAACTTCTTCAGCTTCCGAGGTAACTTCATCATTTACCTCGGGATCAATCAGATCTCTATAATCCTTTAAAAACATCTTCTATTT
Organism: Deinandra increscens subsp. villosa; assembly: GCA_039602395.1. Lineage (NCBI taxonomy): Eukaryota > Viridiplantae > Streptophyta > Magnoliopsida > Asterales > Asteraceae > Deinandra > Deinandra increscens. Next base: position 1,608 of record JBCNJP010000881.1, on the reverse strand, counting down.
GTTCATCAGCAATATCCATAGCAATTTTGTACACATCTTTGTAGATATCTTGAATATTCTGATCTTTGTCAGTAGTGTGCTCCTTTTCAACACACTTTGAACTTCTTCATCATCTATCTTTCCATTTCCATTATCACCATTGTTATCATCATCATTATCATCATCATCTTCATTCATCACTTCTGTCTTAGCATCAAGATCAACTCCTTCTGTCTTCAGCAATTTCCCTCATTTCAGGGGTAATAAAGTCTCTCTGCTCTTACTTTGCTGTACTTCTTCTGATAGAAGCAGGAATGTAGGTCCTGCAGCTACCATAGTGCCAGAGAAACAGTTCCTTTAGGTTGTCCTTGTGTGGGGCCACAGCAAGAGATGTCTATCTATTGAGACTGCTTTCCATGCTTCTTCAATTGTAAATGGCTCTTCTTCCCACGGATACTGGACTTATGCTTCAATCTGACCTCCTTGGGTACTCTTGTATACCAGTCAAATTCAGTAAAATCTTCTTCTTCTTGTAGGCCCTATACCCCTCCTCCCATTTTGGTAGCATCATCTTTATCAGTACCAAGTTCTTGTGGTGGAAGCGGTGGCTTTAGATTTTGAAGCTCGAGGTTCTGGCGACATCTTTCTTCTGCATAGGGAACCTGTTAATGCTTGACTTGCTTCAATTCTTCACCCTGCAATTTCACAATGTGTGAAAGCAAAGTGAACTGTGTTTGTAAGTTTTGGTACAAAACCATTAATCCATTTAGTGAAAAGCTTGCTCTCCATTGGTTTGAGACCAATATCCTTGAGCAGAGAAGGACCATCAAGCCTTGCTTGATCATGTCCCTCACCCTCGTTGTCTTGGCTCCTGCGTGATTCCCTAGTCGCATATCCTTCATTTACCTCGGGCGCCACTAAAGGTGCCCTTGGGTCCAAAGATGGTCTAGTTGCCATGAATTGGGTCTTATCTATGTTACCACTGTCCACTGGATCCAGTGGGGATTCAAGTGTAGTGTAAGCAGCCCTTTCCACATCAGCCATGTCTATACTCCTATAGGTCCGAACTCCTTACCAAAGTGTGGTTGGGGGGGAGATTTTTCTTTGACACTCTTCAACACATCTCCTCCAAATATGGCTTCTGGAAGATAGATGTATCATAAGAAGTATCGAAAATGTCATCACAGCTTGCACTTTGAGGTGTAAACTGGCTTGGTCTTGTTGCAGTTTTGCTAGTGAATGAGGGAAGTTGCACTCAGACCCTATAGATTCATCTCCTTTTAGCAGAGGCACCTGTTGCTGGGCTGTCCACTTTGGCTCTCTTCTGCCCAAGGACCTTTGTCCTTGGCAGGGCTTACAGTTTGGGTGGCTATGGGGTCCCGCACAGGTGGAGAGTAACCTGGGCCTATTCTCCTAGCTTCAGGATTTTCTGGATCATTGGGAGTGGGTGAAATGGTTGAAATATTGACAATTTTTTAAGTGTCTCTTCCTCTTTTTAGGTGGGACTTGTTTGGAAGAGGTAAAGGATTGGCAGTTGTCAGGGGTTGAACCACTGCTGGTAACACAGGGTTGTCAACTGGAGCAATAGGCTCAGCGATTTTCCTGTGGTTGCACCACTGGTGCACCCAC
>JBCNJP010000880.1:0-18675 GCA_039602395.1 Deinandra increscens subsp. villosa | reverse complement strand
TCCGTACACGCAAAGAAAGTCCGATGAGTTATACGAAACACCAAAGAAAATAAAGCAGAACGTCAAACGAACAACAATCAGGCCGGTCTTTCGACACGCAGAGAAAGTCCGATCGTTTGACAAAATAAAGAAAATCAAACAAGTTTAAATCTTTGCAAAATGAATACATGTATACACAGTGACTTCTCATTTTATTTTTCACATATCTTTCTCTTGATATATCATGAGATATGCATCAAGATGTTGTCCACTAGGTCAAGCATCAGATTTAGTGTATATCACATCTGTATACTTTCTTATTTGCCGAGCCTACCTTGCACATCGATCAAATGGTCTTATGGCTTTTTCATCTACTTTATTCATGAGTCAGACACTGTCAGCCAATGTACCATCATTTCCCAATCATGTCGGATACAATTTCTCATTTTTCAATGTTTTTGGCTTTTTGCATTTTTCAAATGTTTTTGTCTTTTTCAAATTTCTCCCCCTAAAAATGACAACTCTATTTATAAATTTTCATTTTTACGATTTGAAAAACAACACACTATTTTTGTATTTTTGCAAAAACAAACTCCCCCTCAGAATGAGACGGAGTAAAAACAACAAAAATTGATCAACCAACACGAATACTAGCAGTTTAGCATTTTGAAAAACAAAATGGATTTTGAAATTCAACTTAATTAAAACAGATATTTCACACTCAGCAATTTTCCAATCACCGAAAGGTCTTCCTGAAACACCTGCTTGACACCAAATAAAATATTAGTTGCGTTGGGATCGACCCGAATCAACATCGTCGGGTCGCCCGGTGTGTTCCACAAAGTCCTTGTTGGCCTTGGAAACAACCTTTGGTTTCTAGATTTGTAAAAGTTTTAATTTTTTATCGAAACCTGAATCAGATTTAACTGACGTACTCGGTTTAGACCAAGAAGATATACGAGTTGATTTAAACTTTGGAGACCATGGTTCAAAAAAAATTTGACCTTTGTTATCCACATATTTTGCAGTTATGTAGATATATGCAGTCGTCGGACAATCATCAGCAAGATGTCCCGGTTGACGACATACATAACAAAGTCTTTCTCTAAAATTGTTTGAAAATTGTTTTGATTTTTGAGAATGAGATGAATGTTCAGAATGAAAGTTATCAAAGAAACCATCAGAAGAATCATACCTAGGAGATGGACTCCTTGAAGATGAAGATCTTCCAGAATAATAAGAAAATTCCTTCTGAGATGGTGATTTCTTTGTAGTTTTTGCTTTAGGAACCTTCTCAGCCTTCACCGAATTCGTTGCTTGAACCGGTTCCTCCAACACTTTGTAACCTAAACCTTTGTGTTTAGATCCATGAGTCTTTGAAGAATTTGACAAAGAACCTGAAGCTTCTATTGACTTAGCTTCACTAGTGAATTTGGCTTTGATATCCTTCAGCTTGTTCTTTTCAATTAATCCTTTTTCTTCTTCGGTTGCAGATGAAGAACTCAAAGCAACCTTATCAAACACTTTCTCATTTTCCAGCAATACAGACTTGGAAGTAAACTTTGGAGCTTCGCCCAAAGGTTTCTCCTTCTTTTTAGACTTGGACTTGTTCGTCTTGGGTGGAGTGGCAAATTTTGAGTAATCATGCACCTTAGCTTTAGGATCAAACGGAGCAGAAGTAACTTCACTTAAATCCACTCGTTAAGGAACCAAGTGAACATCATTCGTTGTAAAACTTTCCAAACTCTGATCCTGCTTATATAAGAAGTTGAGCAATGTCGGTGACAAATTGCAGTTCTTCACTTGCCTTTTCAATTCCAAAATTTCCAATTTCAAGTCATTAATTTTTTGTTGACCTTCAAACACCTCTTGTTGTGACTTGATGATTTTTGCATTGAGATCATCATACTCATAAGTTTGTAACTTCCGAATCTCACATTCAGCATATAATTCTTCAAGCACATTTTCTCTCTTTTATTTGTAGATCTCAACATCTTTTGTTAATACTTCATTCTTGTCTCTGTAAAGAACGTTTTCATCTTGAAGTATAGAGATCTTATTTTGAAGCTTCTCAACGGTAACAGCAGTTTTTGCAATAAGAGCAGTAGCCTCTTCATATTTTTGCTGAACCGGATAACTTTTCTCAAACAGATTCTCAAAATCTTGAGCTGCGTCTGATGCTTCAGCTTTGTCTTTCTCACACTCTTCAGCCAATTGAGCCTTTTCCTTCAAAACATCTTCATGAATATGAACCAACTCATAATATTTCTTTTGAAACCCAACTCTTTCTTTAACACCACAATTTCTTCAGTTGAAATTTGACGATGTTGTTCAAAACTTGCAATTTCCTTGAGCAACTTCTCACATTTATAACATTTGAATTCATCATCTTTTGAAGTCTCAGAAGTCTTAGGTAATTCTTCTTGAACCAAAGATACACTTGAAGAAGAATCAGACTCAGTTAAAAAACCGTCATCATCAGCATGTTGAACCGTTAAAGCAATTGAGATTGGAGTATGATTCTTTTTAACTGCTGAATCTGCATTCCAGGCAAATTCATCTAGATACATAAACGTATTAGTCCAATCATGAGCAAGAGTAGCAGATTTTTGTTCAACTTTTTCAGCTTTATCTGATGGATGAAAAACTAAATGTGCATGTTGACCAGTCTTCAATTTACTATCCGCAGATCTTGGACATTCTCGAGCAAAGTGACCATAAACTGAACACTTAAAACATTTCACTTTAGACTTGTCCAAACCAATCTTACCTTCCTGATTCAGTCTCTTCTTACCAGTTCTATTGAAAAATTTCTTTGTTCTTCGAACCAACATAGCATACTGCCAATTTAGATCCATTTCCTCTAAATGATCATAATCAATCTGATCATAATCTTCAATTGCTAACTCAGCATTACTCACAGCACCAGTGATAACACCAAAGTATGAAGATACCAATGCAGACATCAACGCATTATAATCATCGACAGTTTGAACAGACAATGCACTTTGAGTCGAAGAACTAGGAAATGACACAGTACAACCAGCAGATGAATAACTTGGAGTTTCAGATTTACATGCCAGAAATGCTGTAGGAGGAGCAGAACTAAGAATACTAGACTTCCGAGCATTCAAAGTTGAATCATTGTTGCCATAATACACCGCAGGATTCTGAATTTGCTCAGGAAGTGACTTGTTTACTTTTAACTCCATATCCCTAGCTTGAATTCTTTGAATTAGATCATTAAAAGACAACTTTGGATAATCCTTATCATTAGTAATCATCATCACATAATTTTCCCACTTCTCTGGTAGAGCTTCCATAATCTTTTCTTTCCTATATGTTTCATCTTTTGTAAGATTCACCAACTTCATTTCACTCATTAAATGTGTAAACCTTGCAATCAGATTTGGAATCGATTCATTTTGATAATGCTTGAAGCTATCAAATTCCTTCTTCAACACCTTTCGTCGACTTTTCTTATACTGGTCATTACCTTCACATCTCTTTTATAGAGCATCCCACAAACTCTTTGCAGTATAGTTGCTTGAAAATTGATGTAGTAAATCAGTAGGCAAAGCCATTGTTAAAGTGCCATAAGCCTTTTTCTCAGCCTGATATGCTTTCTTTTGTTCACCAGAAAGCTTCCTTTGAAGAATTGGTTCCCCGTCCTCACCCTTAGGATATGTATATTGTTTAGAATACGATAACCACATATCGATATCATTTGCAGAAACAAACGCTTTAAATCGTGTCACCCAACTATGATAATCTTCCAATTTGATTAATTTGGGAACTTTCTGACTTGTTCCGATTTCATTATCATAGTTAATCATTGTTTGCATCGTTGCCTGAACCGAATTTTGAATAGCCGCGAATGCTTGAAAATCGGACATTTTCGAAAAACAGGTTACTGTTCACTCTGAACCTCGTCCGAACCTCCTCCGAACTTAGTCCGAACTAGACTAACACCGAACTCTCTCCGAACCAGACCTTCGGACGAGCAAAAACCAAATAACTCCGAAAGACCACCGAACTCTCTCTGAACCTAGATCGATCTCTCACCGAACCTAGATAAAGACCAAACTTCGTCCGAACCTCTAGTTCGGAGCGGTTACTCCGAAGTTGTCCGAACCTCAAACGAGACAGATTTCACTCGACCTCATTTTCTCGATTTTTAACGTTTTTTACTGGAATTTTCGACAGGAATTCAAGCAAACTCGATAGAAACGATCTAGAAACAGATTTATGACGAAAAGCACACTCGAGACAATCAAACGAACTCAAAAATGATTGACATTTTCGCAAAAACGTGAATTTGAACTCAAACTCTGAAAAACATTGATTTCCGACTAGTAGAGTAAACCTAATGCTCTGATACCACCATAAAGTGCGTGAGCGTGTGGATCTTCTACTTAGTCGTAATGAAATCAATGTAATACGAGATGAAACACAAAGAGTAAATACAAATGACTTGTATTAACCACAGAGAACCACAGAGTACACTCAGAGAATATGACACGGAAGCTTAGACTGTTACTAAATACAACACAAGACGACCTATTTATAATAGAGAAACCCGCTGGTCCGAACCTCTGGTTCGGCCCAAGGTTCGGCCATGTCCGAACTCCAGGTTCGGCCTGAGTTCGGACCTCAGCAAACTTGTGTGAATCCGTCTTGTATTCGATACTTCACATGACGATCAAGGATCATGTATCAACAGTATTGTAAATGAAATTATACAAAATACAAAAAGAATTTAGTTAATAAATATGGGCATTGACACAATGAATAGCCACTTGAGTTGAGAAAACCCTGAAAACCAGGATTTACATATGTAATTAAAAAAATGATTTTATTTTTGGGATGGTTTCTACATTTAGTTTAGTTACGTATGTATTTTTTCCCAGAACGCATATTTTTTTATTTTTCAGTTTTTTTAAAACTAGTTGTTGGATTTAAATCATTTTTCAAATTTTGTGCCGGAAATACTTTTAGAATAATCTAATTTTTATTTGCACAAGACATATGGATTTATAGAGTTTTCACAACTCAAGTCGGTTTTCATATTATATTTTCCCATAAATATATATGTAGTTTATATGTATATAATACTTTAATATTTTTTATATATTAAAATAATATTTTAAATTTTTTTGTTTTTATTGTTTTATCTTTTTAATTTAAGGGTATATTAGTCATGTCACATTAAATAACAATAATTTACCAACGTTGTTAATCAAGTGGACTGAAATGACAAGAAATTTGAAACAACGGTAACGAAAATGAAGGACTTCAAAAGAATTGATGAAATTGACATATATTGGAGCAAAACTAATAATATTATAATAATTTTAGAAAAACACAATGACAAACTAAAGGACACAATAACACACTACAAAATATAAAAAGGGGAAAAATATTTTAAAAAAAATAATTTTATATATAGAAACACTATACTTGTTTTGGAGATAAACACACTCATTTTTAGTGCAATTTTAGAAAACTCGTATACGTATAAAAGTTATGAACATTTAAAAAATAAGAAACTTGATAAATAGTCAACAAAAGTGAGTAAGACTAAAATGTTCCTTCATTTTTTTTTCTTCACCAATTTAATCTAAACTACTATATTAGAGTTTAATAACAAATTTAATAGACTCAAATTCTTCTAAACCTTCTCAAATGATGGCTATTTTAGAATGATTTCTCCTAGTAATTTAAGTGTAAAACGTAATCTTTCATGGAATTACCTAAATATAATAACTCATCTTTTAAATAGTAAATTAACGGTAGGTATGACGGTGACGGTGTTAGCTGCTTTTCCGTTAGTTTCTTTTTGATTGCTTTTTGAAATGGATAAAAGGACATTCTGTCTGTATCATCCATCCCATTCCCTTTTTGTATGTCTCTCTCCTCCATTAAACCAGAGCTCATATTTCTTTCTCTCTAGAAAGAGCAAATTCTAGTGCACGCTTCGTAGCTTTTCGGTAACCGCGACAATCCCGGCGACCGATTTTTTCTGATAGTCGCACCATTTGTTTCTCTCTCTAGAAACCCTCTTGCTGATGATCGTTGTTTGAGCTCATGGATTTGAGTATGACGATGGCTAGGGTTTTCTAGCGCATTGCCGAGCTCATATCTTCATGGCTATGAGCCACTTGGACCACCGCTGCGTAACCGACGTGTAAATTCGAGATGTTTGTTCTGCTCAGCGTCTCTGTACTCCGATTAAATCTCTGGCAACTTTTTTCTCTCTCTATAATGGTGGATCTTGAACCACCTATTTGTTGCTTGAGTTTTATAGACTGATTTCTTGATGGTTGTGATGTTTTTGGCTCACCGACGTGGCGTTGATCGCAGCCGTGGGTCAGATCTGAGCATTGTGTTGCTTTATTTGGCTTTGGATCTCCGGTTTCTTTAGTGTTTCTTTTTTATAAGGGCTTTCATGTTAAAGTATTTGATTTGAATTATGAATCTTTTTCAGTTTTCTTGGTGATTTTTCTATGAATTTGATTTGATCTAGAAGTGACTTTCCAGTTGCTATTTCAGTGGGTTCTCCTTTAATATGTCACGCATGTGACTACTTTGTTATTAATGCATGTTGGTTTTGTGAAAACCTCTTCTTTGATGGTAGCTTCTTCTCGAAAAAGATATGGAAGACCACTGGTTCATTCTGTTATGCTTATTCTGGTTTTCTGATGCGATAATGCTCATTTTCTAAATACGAATATATGTTCTTAATTTATCTGGTTTGGTGTATCTGAAAACGGGTTGCTTATCGAGACGATGATGATCTAATGAATTACCCGATTAGATAGGAATACCGGAAATCTTATTTGTGTGGCAATCTTTTTTTTGCAGCCAAAGGAAAACTATGTGTTCCTCTGTTCTGTTGTTTCTTGGGTTTCATTATCTGAGTTTTTGATATCATGTTTCTCTTGTTGCCTGGGTTTGGTGATCTAAGTTCTTTGATATGTACAATCCAACAAAACCTAACGATGATGGCTATGATGATCTAAAAGGAATATAAAACATGAATCTAAGCCTACTCGCTGTTTTCTTTTTTAGTAACTTTTTTTTCTGTTTCTTTAAGTTCTTTTCCTGTTTGACTTCAGTAAGTGTCTTTAGTCAATTATTTAGTTAGGTTGATGAAAATTAAAAGATAGTTAATAACTAGATTCTATTTTAAATGATGAAATCTTTAAAATACAATGAAAGTTTAAATAAAACATAGATAAAATTGACTTCAGCTTTTTTGGTATGAACTATCCGGTCACAAAATTATGATCTTGAGTATTTTGTTTCATTAATATATTTAGTGTGATTGCTGGTGCCATCGCTTGAGTAGTCGTTAAATCGTCACTTACTATAAAAATGATGAGGCCGCCGCAACTCGCGGCGGGTCACCCACTAGTGTTTATAAAATAGGGAGATGGTTAAGTCGTGAAATACCTTTAATATTTACAATTAATTTTTCACATGTTTTGTATTTCTTTAATAACTTTTAAAATATATTTTCTAATATAATTCCAATGTATCATTACAACATGTTTGTTTTTATTTACGTTTCGGTAAAAAGAATTAAAAAAACATAAAAAATTAAGTTGTAGGCGTATTTTGAAATAATGTTAAAGAAAGATGGAGATTTAAATATGAAAATGTGTTTGTTTTTTGAGATTATTAGACGTATTAGACTTTACTATTTTGTGGTTTTTACTTATTTACTTGTTAATTGAAATTCACGAATTATGCACTTCATTAAAATACAACAAACCATACAACTCCACAGGGAAACACACATGACATCAAGTCGTCATGCCGGGGAGGCGGGCAACAAGCTGCGCCGCCAACCCTTTTTGAATCGCAAAACCAAGACGTGTAAATACAAAGTTCTTCATTCGAGAGTTTGCAGTACTATTCCCGTGTATGACTCTTTGGATTCGCTTCAATGTGGTCACCGCCTTCGGTTCAAGGTGACCGAAAGTATCAAACACGAAGGGAACAAACACATGTTGATTTTTAATACATGCTTTCTCGTGCTTGTTCATCTTGCCAGCAGCCGCTCTGGAAGCCGATTGCCCAGCCTTGAAAGTACTGGCTCTTAGCCCCACAAGAGGAGAAACCCCTGTAAGATCGACGCAAGCATGCTTCATGATGATATATTATAGGTGTCGGATGTGATACACATCCGACACCACCAAGATTAAGTCCCTTCCTGTCTTGAGGTTGTTTCAGAACAGGAACGAAGAGGCTCGGCTGGAGGATGGTACTTAAAGGCTGGCACTTGCGGAGCAAGTGATGGATGTGCTTAACCGGAAGAGCGAGCGCTGAAGGTTCCTATAAATAGAGTGTTTTAGGACAGAATAAGGGATCGCATTTTACTTACACCTTAACTATGTGTAATCGCATGTGACATTTCAATAAAGTTCTCTCTACTTTTCCAATCTATTCTCTTGTTTCTTATTTGAAATCTCAATCTTCGTTTAGCTTGTTACAACATTACAATTCGAGGAATATTTGTTTCTTCACTTCACATTCTGCCACCAAAAAACGAGGACGTCAGCTGGCCTGAGAGTTGAACGACCATCCGAAGGATCAGACATAAAATTAGCAGGGGCTTCCTTCTTGGCCGAGATCCCAGTCCGTATGAAAATGTCAAAAAGAACGTCCCGAACCGTGTCATGTCTGTATTTAAACACGGGGAGCTCTTTGCAGTGGACGACATGTTCTCCGAACGAATCCAAACACGCCTTGTTGCAGACGGGGCATTTTTCGTCCGTGGGAAACATGGGGATCATGAGCCTGTATTTGAGGATCGCCCTGTACTCAACGGGCGACATGTGCTGCCCCAGCCCTTCGATTGGGAGAGCGTGGAGGAAATCTTGCGCATGCGGTTGTCGTAGGCAGTCCCAAACAGCCTTTTGTCTGACTGTCATCTCGTAGGTAGCTTCCATCTCAAGCATATTTTTACTAAATAGGGCACACGCCAAAACGTGTTGGGCTTTTGGAGGGGCGGTGTCCTTGTTAGTGAAACCGCTTAGATCAAAACCCGGAATTGTGTCATGGAGACCAGCCAGAGCATCCTCGTAATCAGGGCCCATACCATAAACCCCACTCCCTCGTAGGATATGGTCCTACAGCGCCCAGGATTGGGTTCGCGAGGCCACAAAGGCGTATGACGACGCCTCGACAGCGGAAGAAACCTCGAGACCCCCGTGCCGAATCGGTAAAGAGACAAGGCACCATTGAAGGTCCCCAAAAAAGGGACCACCAAACACAACAATATCTACTATAGCCGACCGCAAGTCTTTGTCGAATCCAACCGCGACTGCCCTCATATGAGCAGGGGGCAGGTTCGTAGGCCGAAGAGAAGCTTGGCAATACCCATACACGAACGCAGCAGGAGGAGTTCACATTGTTAATTATACTAAGATATTGTCATATTGGAAATATATATATGTATATATATTTTTTAATAATCTAGGGTCTCTGTTTAATCGTCGATTAGTCCCCAATTAATTCGATTAATCGCTTAACACCAATCGATCGTCGAGTAACCGCCTAACGATTTCTACAGCCTTGGTTTAAAAGTTTATTCCTTTTTACTTTTTTCAAACGTTGGAAAATTAATTGGTTCCCACCAGCCCACTCGGTTTGAAATTTATAGAGTGATTTGTGTAAACTAATAAACTTTGCCGCAAGTTAATTAGGTACGTTATTTTATAATAATATACTAGCCATTTACCCGGGTAAATACCTGGGTCTAAAACGTAAAAGAAAAATATAGATATATATATATTATCCAAAAAAAACTTATCGGTAAAACAATATTCAATAATAATAAAAAAAAGTTCAATAATAATTACAAATTTGAGAAGATAGATTTATACACTATATTTCTTGTTACATTGGTTGGACGACCGTCTTCATCCAAAATCAAGATCTTCAGACCTTTTTTTGTTTTTCACCTTTCATAAAGCAACATATAATTGACCATGAGAGAAGACGTGATCTTTCAAGTACAATCCAACTCTCGAAAAAGATTGACCTTGGCTTTTGTTTATAGTTATAGCAAAACAAACAGAGATCGGAATGACTAATGAAATTAGATGTGGATGGCACCACAATAAGTTTTTTGTTCATCTTGCAAAATATAAACAGTACCTCGTAATTTCATAAAGTGAAAAATGCTAATCACTCTATCTAACTTATATCAACTAACTTTATGATTCTTATATGAAAATAACTTGATTAACAGACATATTAACCAACCTGAAGCGTGTATCTTTCTCATTTACAATTCAAACCGCTAAATCATATGAACCGAACCTGAGAATTTCGGGCAAAATAACAAAGCATCATACATTGTTCAAAATCCCAACCACACATAAGTACTCAATTTACTATAAAAAAAATGTAACCAAATTGCAGCACATGGTCAGACAATTAAATCCATAAATACTCAATTTACTATAAAAAAAACAAAATCGAATCACACCTACGCTAAACGAAAACTGAATTTCAGAACAAAGAAAGTGAAGCTAGAACGAAAAACAACAATGCATGAAAGCTAATAACCAAAAACAGTGAAATAAAAAAAAGCGACATGAAAACTCAATTCGATCAAACTATGTTTTATTATAGAATGCTAATAAATTAAACATGTGATTTGCAACAAAAAAAAAGCTAAAAATCACCTCTGAAGACTTTTTATGGGAATCTACATATGTTTTAAACCCTGCAAGCACATAAAAAATAATAAGCATTGCTATAACATGATCAAAAATATAAGAAAATAATAAATTTTTGGATGAACCAATTTTTTTTATCACAATAATCCAAGAGAAGTTCAAAAATCACAATAAGCAAATCTAATCAAACCTCAAACTAAGCAGCTGTAAACTGACCCATTTATGAACAATAAGCAAATTAACCATCAAACCTTAAACCAAATCTAATTGGCTTTCATTTATAAACAACCATAATTTTAGGTTTTAGGTTCAGTTTTGGGTTATAACAGACCCATGTTCTAAACTTGTTTCAAAACTTATGGTTTATTGAAATTGTTTGTGGATTTCTTATCTTATGAGCTTCCTGGGGGCAAAATAAACTAAGATTACAACTCATAAACTATCACACAATACGCTTAAAGATGTGATGTAATACAAATTATTAGATCCATCAAATAAATACGTTGCCGTAATATAATCTTGCACTCTTATTATCTAATTCACACCACAACTCAAAGAAACAAAACTTAAAAACAGTTGACAAAACAATGCATAATTTGGTTGTACAATATGCAATTCTAATAATATAATATGTACTTCAGATGCGCACACATAAAAGCTCTCAATTGTAATGCAAAAATATATTTCAAGAATAAACAAAAAATTAGTTAAACACTTTGAGTAACACTTTTCTGCCCATTTTCTAAAAAAACAGTCAAAAACTTAAAAAAAAAAGATTTTCTATGACTAAAAAGGTAGAACTAAATTATTTAATATTGGGATTTAATGATCAAAACTCACAAAAATGTTGTATATGAAAACATTATTTGTGAGTGTGTGATATGCATATTGAACTTAACAGCCCACAAAACATGATTTTCTTATTGAAATTGAAACCACTAAAGCATTACTTTTACAAAGGTGAAGTTTCTAACCTCATGGATGCTGAAACGAAGAGAGTAAACATATTACAATCATGATGGATTTAAATATCCTTGTTTAATCATGGATTACTAAATTCTTTTACGTAGAGTTGAAGAAAAGTAAAGCAAATTACGTTGGCTAGAAGACAATGTACAGTTTAGCATATCACCAACACACCTTTATCGGATTACGGATGACCTTGAAGTTCCCTTTATTTTCACTTAATGTTGGTTTTTTTATGACCACCGCCTCATCCTCCTTAAAGAACTTTTTAAAACGGCCAAACCATTTGGCCAAACAATTTGATTGTTTCTATATATATATATATATATATATATATATACACACACACACAATGAAGTATTTTTATAAACTAACCCCGACCTTGTAAACCGGCTTCAAAACTGAACCAAATTCGTTATTCTCTCAACGAAGATCTGTTTTGAATTTTTCTTGACCTAACCTGGATATGTTTGACAAATAAAAACAGTCTATATGCCTCTACTTATGTGTCACAATACAAATTTATTTGGGTATAACCTTTTCTATCAAAACACATACCAACTACTCTTTTAACTTTTTTTAAAAACACCTTGGCCAATTGAACATGGGATTCATTGTGTTGAATGAGGAATTTAAGAAATACTATAGAACATACATTATGAAAAATATACCAAATGCATTATGAGGAAGATGTTCTATGGCCATTACAAAATCAAAACACTAAAAATGTGTGTACATAAAAATTACAAAATTTACATCCGTGTATAAAAAATCATCAAATTGGAACTTACTCAAACAACTCATTCTCTTGTGAACATGTGATCTTTATCCCAAGCTTACTTTCAAAATCCTTCAAGAAATTAATCATCACCTGCATAATCAACGATTCATGATCAGAACATCAGAACTTCATACGAAACATAAAATCAACACCAAAAAAAAGGAAACAAAATCAGGCGAGACCTTGCTCATAATTCACAATGTATGTAAGTATATCTGCAAATTTGCTTCATTCATACACATATAAGTTCCTGAATTAATATCTATTACGTATGTCCAGTTTGATCTAATTGTGTTAGATACTCATTTGGATTTAAGTATGTATTTTTTATTAGCAATCCTACAAAAAATTGATGCTATTGTTACACGGTCTTAATTATTAAAAAAAATTACAATTAATGATTGACATTTAACAAACTCGTAATGATCCATTTCACAACCTACCATTTTCTCCCCTATAAATCTATACCGGAAGTACTTCATTGGACCGCAAAAATCAAGTGTAATGTTCTAAATCTCTACTAAAATTTACTCAAATAAAATACCTCAAAACAATACCCGACTCTTTCCAGTAAAAGGTTTTGAAGCTTGGCTAGCAGCATTGTAATGTTTATTGGAATCTAATTCACACAATTTAGGCCTCTCAATTTGTGGTTGATATAGTGACAAGAACGTGTTTATAAAGAACCTACACGGTTATTTTTTTCAGTACTTGCATTCTTAGTTGGAACATCTATATGCCAAACTTGGATGACCTTTTTAGGAGTAATCAAATTTAAATTCAAAAAATTAATTTGCATCATTGTGACTGTATAGAGAACCAATGAAGTCATGCATACCTTGTTATAAGAGTTGTTCTGCTTCTTTTTCTTCACTGTAAGCACATTGGTCTAACATTAACATTGAAAATTAAATAAGATAAAATAATGAAGCGGGTATGATGCAATTAAAAACATACAAATCCAAAAGCATCCAAAAAATAAACATAAACATCTAAAAGCATTTAAAATCGATCTTTAACTCTACTTACTTTCTAAGCTGCCAAATCAAGAGAGTTCTATTAACTATGGAACTAAACCACTCTTTAAATCTGCATGTGAAAGTTTGGAAATCAGAAACAAAACAATCGTAAAGAGCAACAATCAAACTTTATAAATCACCTGACATCTTATCAATGTAGAAGACTAAAAACATACAATAGCATTGGCACCGTACCATTCAATTCTCTTTATAGGAAAAAAATAAACTTGACTCTCAATTAACTTATAACCCTCAGGATAGGAAAATAAAACAAACTTAAATAAAAAGAACTAAGTTGACTTATCTACTTTGGATCAAATTATCCAACAACATGCTATCATCTTTAACTCTACTTGCTTTCTACATTGTTTTCAAAGAGCATTTAAAGTAGCTATAGTGACGATTTAAATAAGTATAGGAATCCATATCAAACTTTAGTTGCAAATTTCATCCTTGAGGCTCAAAACGGTATACATCATTCAAAGGTTCACAACACTTGCAATGGTGATGGCAGTAGCTAACTGAAGCAGAGAAAATTAAATAAAATTGATAACACTATTAAAATCATATGCAAATATGATGGAAAAAGCACCTAAAATGAACTCATGACCTGTGGCTGCAAATTGACCCATCTGCTCCCTTTCTCTATTAATCATAAGAAGAAAAAAAGTCAAATCTCAATGTTCATGTAATCCCTTATCTATATAACTTGGAATATCAACTTTCCTATCCCTTAAAAACAAATAATATTCCAGATATGCTACATCTTTCCGGAACTTATCATCTCTATCTGCAGCAGTAGAATCATGATTGCCAAGGTGTATCAAGTGGGTGATGGCCTTACCAAGATTTACAGCAAGGTTTTATGAAATTATCCTACTTGGGCTG
Organism: Deinandra increscens subsp. villosa; assembly: GCA_039602395.1. NCBI lineage: Eukaryota > Viridiplantae > Streptophyta > Magnoliopsida > Asterales > Asteraceae > Deinandra > Deinandra increscens. The sequence goes on along the minus strand of JBCNJP010000880.1, from coordinate 4,348 downwards.
ACTTTTAAGTGGTTTAGACCTTACAATTTGTAGCAAACGTTCTTACTTAAGTCTTTTTCACCATTTTCATTCACCAAATGATATCCATAACATCCATTAGTTGTACCTAACTTAATTAAAAGACAATGCAAATTTAATCAAATAACAATACAAAGAAAATAGTCAAACTCAATATTTTACTTTATTCAATAGTTAAACTTTTCTTCTCATTCATTCAACCATTACTTTATCAATTGATGAATAATGTAAACTCAATTCCTCGAGTCTTACAGGGACTAAATTTATAAACTCATAACTTGATCAGGGAAAGAAGGAAAGTTATCTTTAAGTTAGTATATTATAGAAAGCCATTCTCGACTGGAGCATGCAGGAGGAGATCTACAAAGACAACCAAAAAAATCATCAATTGACCAAGTTAGTAAATTATAGAACAACAAACTAAATGAAATCAACATCAAGACAGAGGTACTGACAATTCAGAACGGGCCATAATCAATAGGAAACAAATGGTTAAATATAGAGTAGATTCTATTAACCCAAAGCTGCGCATGTGAAGAATCGACATATGAGGAAACAATTAAAAAATCCTTTTGGCGACTTGTTCTGCAACTACCAACAAGTTATGAGTGACTGTATCATGATATTCTATTCGTAAAAAATAAATATGATTCAACATAATTCGTTTTAGAATACCTATCTGTGATGGCCAAGAGAGCAATTTCCACAACCTGCAGAGCTAAATAAATGGCTCCAAGTTCTGTCATTAACACACAAATCATTCAATAGTATTATCGAGGCTAAGATTTACATAAAATATTTATTTTAAATGTACATAACCTGCCAGTAAACAGACGATAGAAAAACCAAAATAACATATAATACAATTGTGAATCACCCATAGTTATCAAAGGCGCTAGGCGCACTCAAGGCGCTAAGGGTCCTTCTAGCGCCTAGGCGATAAGCGCAAAAAAAGCGTGGGCCTGAGAAAAAAAAAGCGCTCTTCAATAAAAAAATATATAATATAATATAAAGTATCAAAATAGCAAAAGTCATCCAAAAAAATAAAATATAAGATATAGTACCTTATAAAAATTATATATATACATATATATAAAATTATAAATCAAAATATGCTGCATCATATGGTTGTACTGTACTATTAGCTAATGCTTTACTTTTATCTTTTTTCTTAATTCTTATCCATTAAGATCCCTCTTGTGTGTGAACACACACAATCAAGCACACACATACAACACACGTTCACTGATTTAGCGTGAAAACAAACAATCGGAGCTTCAAGCCTCCAATCGGAGCTGCCAAACGTTAAATAGGAGCTTTTGGATTTCAGTGAACACTACCAGATGTTCGTCGGCAATGGTTCAAGTCTCTAATCGGAGATTCAAGCCTTCAATCGGAGCTGCCACATGTTCAATTGGAGCTTCAATCCTTCAATCGGAGCTGCCAGAACTTCAATCTGAGCTTCAAGCCTTAAATCGGAGCTACCACAGTTCAATTGGAGTCGCCGCCTTTTTTACCTAGGAACCAAAAGCGCAATTTCTGCGCATCGCTTAAAAACAGCGCCTAGGCGCAAGAGGCGAGCGCCTTTAATAACTATGGAATCACCATTTCCATTTCCACCAAGAACTATCTTGAGTGTGTTTAGGATTAAAAAAGTCACATAACAGTCATAATTTGACCTGATTATCCATTAACCATTACTAGCCGTGTGCCCGCGCGTTGCGGCGGCGACAGTGTATAGCGTGTTATTCGTCTTCTGTTCGCGCGTTGCAGCAACGACAATTTATAACGTGATATCCGGTTTTTTTAGCACGATATGACATGACAACAATTTATAATGTGATACATTCGCTTTCGGTGTCAGCGACAATTTACACAACTCATGACATAGGGTGCAACATGCCTCACTCGAGAAAGGAGCTCGGCGGCGACAGTGTATAGCGTGCTATTCGTCTTCTGTTCGCGTGTTGCAGCGGCACAACAAACTACAACGCAGTATTTGTTTATGCTAGTATGATGCATTGCAGCGACACAACAAACTATAGCGTGTTATTCGTCATTTGGTCGCGCGTTAAAGCGACGTAAGAGTGTATATCATGATATTCATTTCCGTTAGCACGTTGCCACTACCAAATAAAGGAAACAAACTTTAAAAAGGTCTTACTTTTACTTTTTCATTAAAACGGTCTATTTTTTTTAGTAATTGGTCTAATTCTCCCTTAAAATTATCTATTTACTTATTAATTATTAATCAGTTGCCTCCCTTGAAATTGTTGCGCCCCAATAATTGAGCATATTGCTTTTGATTTCGACCATGCAACTGACAACACAACAATAATAATTACAGCAAAAAAGAAAATACAAATGTGCCATATGATCTTTCAAATTGTAGAAATATACTCCTTTGCGATCCATGCATGCTTCTTGTGTTAATCCTACTTCTTATAAACGTCTAGTTTTTTGCTATTAAAAAAATAATAAACACCTAATTTTTTCTCTTTGAACAAATTATTAACCTTTCATACAATGGGCCGGACACTTTAAAAATGCCAAATGTCTAACTTTTAAATGCATGTAACCTCTTTAAGTTATAATAATAAGCACATCAATCTTAAAAACACTAATAAAAAGAATAGGTACTAAAGAAAGCAATAGCCTTTATATACTTCTAAAGCTAGTCTTCTAAACATAACCCATTTTTCTTTAGACATTCAGACATTCAAATAAACGACCAATTAATGAACATGAACACTATGCAGTGAGGACTTTCTTCAACGTTCAATACCTTCCAAGCTACCGCTCATTCCTATGAAACGGGTCTCCCCATGCTAGTGAAGCAAACGCCACCAAGAAGACAAGCAAAACACTAAAACAACGAATAAACATTTACATTTGACTATGACTTTTTAAAGTCAACATATTCATTACTTAAACTAAAGCTTTGCTGCTATTAAATCTGTGGGAGCTTAGTTCAAATAAAGACATACTGTAGTACATACACAAATAAAGACATACTAAGAAATACACACACAAATCCATTCAAACAAAGCATGCATAGAAAACATAGATTGACATATTAATTGATTATAAAGATTCTAAAAATAGATAAAACCTGTTTGTGGGTCAACCCAGCCTAGCTCGTTGAATACTTGAATGCACTACAAAATAACATGTTTCAACCCAAACATGTTCTGACCCATTACCACACCCACCAGGCTCTCTTAAACAAACGTGTACCTTTGTGCTTACATCTTATTCATTTGGAATACTTCCAATAGTGATACTATCATGCAACAAACAAGGAGGTACAAAAGCCCATTGGCCATTTTGCTGTTTTGTAAAAAATCCATTTTGTCTACTTTGCCTACATTTATTTCAAGAGGTCTATCCCCTTCATGATCAAGCTTAACAGTCAAAGAAATTCATGTTAGTCTAGCAGTGATCAAGCTTAATATCAAAGTGTAAATGTGTAGTAGGTAAGGAATAAGAAAACTGCAAATTTTATATGGCAAGAATGACAGATTCCTAAGAACAATTGTTGCTAAAAAACACAAAGATATAGCAATTAAAGGAGAAACATAAAAACAGTTTCTGAAAACATAGAGAAAGGAAAGCGAAATACCTTAAATCTGCAGCCATAAAACAAATTAAATCAGTGTACCATCTCCATTAAGTTCAACCTGCATATTTAAACTTGGTCTATTTAGTGTATTTGAAAGTTGAACCCAACATAAACAACTAAAGAAATAAAGTAGGAACACGGGTCTTAACATTAAATCAAAATTCATAAGGCTTAGCCATTAAATTTCTTCTTTTCACTTCCATAATAAAATAAAATAAAGGTGGGTAATAAATACAAAATCATACCTAATAATGATTGATCTCTTCCAAAAGAAAACAAATAAAACACAACTCATAATGAAACCAATTAGTAAAAGTTAGTTGACTTCGTAGATTTATTCACTTCATATAGTTTACATTAGTAAACCAGTTCAATCATGTAAGCATATGTGAAGTTCAACACAAAGGGACGAAATGCCTCTGTTGCAATCTAATTTGTGTCCTAAAATTTAATTTATTTCATACCTATTGTTCATCATTCTAATTGCCTATGTTAACTACCTGCATTAATATCACATAACTAAATTTATAATTACACCAATAGATCTGCAATTTCTTCCCATAAGCGAAAGGGTAAACAAAATCTGATAGTCGTTCTTCCAAAAAGTTTCACAAACACTTTATCTAAAAAAACTAAACTTAGCCTTTAAATTTAAAGCTTTGAAGAAGCCAATTGAACCCTGAAATCAGAAATTAGTGTAAAGAAGTT
>JBCNJP010000871.1:0-21464 GCA_039602395.1 Deinandra increscens subsp. villosa | reverse complement strand
CCATAACTGGGATTAATATAGGCCAATTTTGCTTCATTTAATTCTTATTTATTTTTTGTTGTTTTTAAGTCACATTGAGGAGAATGTTGAACCAAGTGTGGGAAAGGGAATAACGCATTTTTATTTTATTCTGTGTGTGTAAATATTATATAAAAATCTAAAAAAATAATAAAAAATTTGAAAAAAAAATCTCTTCATTTAATTGCAAAAACATGGAAAATGATAGTAAAATTGAGAAATCATTTTCAAAATCAAATGAAAAAATGAATAATAAGATGGAAAATGCGTTGATTCATGATGTGTTGGTAGGCCCAGCTGATCAGATAGCTTGATTATCCTAAAGTGTTGAAAAAATAAATAAGATTATTGGTTAATTCATGAAACTTTGGGGGTTCCCATCTTAGAGGTAACAAGGAGACCGAAACTGTTGATAGGATGCAAGGACCACTTTAGGCTAGATTCTTATGTCTTGAGAATTACTTCGCACACTAGCAATTATGGCACCCCATATTTTATTCATCCATTTTTGTGTTTTGATTAATAATTACCTTACGTATCAAAACAATAACTCTGTGAGTCTCCATAAAATCTCTATTCATGGCCATATTTACTTTTGCTATTGGAGGAGTGAGCGGTTAAATATGCGTGGCCTTTCCTTTAGCTGGATTTGTGTGGCATTTCTTCAATTACCTTATCTAAGCACGTCTCCTATTTCTTCACTAAAAGTACCCTCTCTCTTTCTCTCTCTAAACATTGTTGCTCTTTGTCTTTCTTTGGTGAGCTTTTCTCCGGGGTGACTTAGAAATCGTTGCTCTATTGACGTTGAACTTGACCCGTCATTGCTCCGCTAACGTTGAGGCAGTGACGGTTGGTTCTTTCTTTCTTTCTTTCTCTCTCTCTCACTCTCTCTCTCTCTCTCTCTCTCTCTCTCACTCGCTAAGACGCAGAAGCTTTATTTCTCTGGTGAGGTTTTCTCTGGCGACTTGAGGTAGTGACGCAGAAGCTCGATCTGTCATTGTTCCGTTGACGTTGAGGTAGTGATGATCGGTTGTTTTTCTGTTGTTGGTCTTAAAAATTGTCGGGGATCTATGGCTTTATCGTTGGCTTTTGTTATGATGTTGTTGCCTATTATTTTCCGAAGTGATAACGATTGTTCTGATTTCTTTTGGTTTTTGTTTGCGTCTAGATTTTCAATAACCCAGATCTGAAAGGACTTAAATATTGCTTAAAAATCCTTGAAATATATAAATAATAAATGATTTCTAGTAGGTTCTCATCTTAAGTGAAGTAGCAAAGCTGAAACTATTGACTAGATCAATAGGTACCGCTTTTGGTAAAAATGTATATGTCTTGAAAATTATCCAGCACACTATAATCTGTTTATGAAAATAAATTCGAGAAGTAGTGACACCCCACACTCCACCTTCCATCATGAGGTTTATATGAAATATATATATATATATATATATATATATATATATATATATATATATATATATATATATATATATATATATATATATATATATATATATATATATGGGGAAGGATCCTATGAAAACCCTTTATTTTGTGAAAACGTGAAAACCACTTTAAAACCTACATAACTTCTTTATACGTTAATGTTTTTTCATGAAATTTGCGCCAAATGTCTTAGAATTACGTTATCTATAACTCTGGAAAACAATATTTAAAAAAAAAACGTTAAAAAAAACGTTTTTTTTTTCGTTTTTGGTACACATGTGTACCATCATCACTACTACTACACAAAAACGAATTATAAAGTATAAAAACACTCCTTATGTTAAAAATATATTAAAAACATACTAAAAACAATAAAACATTTATGTTACTAATGATAATTACACATAGTACACATGTGTATCAATACTTAAAAAATCATAAAATGTTATTTTTTTCTTTAGATATAAAGATAATAAAACTATAATAATTAGGGTGCAAAAGGCCATTTGGGAATGCCTCCGACAACCACATGCACAAGACTTCCTCCACGCTCTCCCCATTGACGGGCTGGGGCAACACATGTCGCCTGTCGAATACCGGGCCATTCTCAAGTATCGCCTCATGGTTCCCCTGTTCCCCGTGGATGAGAAATGCCCCGTCTGCAACAAGGCATGTTTGGATTCGTTCGGGGAGCACGCCGTCCATTGCAAGGAGCTCCCGGGGTTTAAATATCGACATGATGTGGTTCGGGACGTTTTGTTTGACATCTTCAGGCGGGCTGGGATCTCGGCCAGGAAGGAAGCTCCTGTTAACTTCTTGTCTGACCCCCTGGATGGGCGTTCAACTCTCCGCCCGGCCGACATACTCGTTTTTGGGTGGCAGAACGGGAAACACGCTTGTGTCGATTTAACAGGGGTTTCCCCCCTTGTGGGTCTGAGGGCCAGCTCCTTCTCAGCAGGTCAGGCAGCGTCCAGGGCAGCGGCTGGAAAGGTTAACAAACATGAGAAAGCGTGCATTGAAAACCAACATGTGTTTGTTCCTTTCGCATTCGACACATTTGGGCATCTTGAGTCAGAGGCGGTGACCATGTTGAACCGGATACAAAAAGTCATGCGCGGGAATAGTGCAACTTCTAGAATGAAGAATGTTGTTTTTATACGGTTGGGTTTTGCTATTCAAAAAGGGTTGGCGGCGCAGCTTGTTGCCCGCCTTCCCTGCGTGTTGACTTAGGTCATGTATGTTACCTTTCGGTTTAATTAATGAAGGAAATAGTTGTCAAAAAAAAAAAAAATATTTAAAAAAAAAAAAAAAAAAAAAAAAAATTGTGGTACACATGTGTACCAAAAACGGAAAAAAAATAAAAAAATAAAAAAAAAACGTTTTTTTTTGTTTTTGGTTTTTATAGAATTAAAGATAACGTAATTCTAAGACTTTTGACGCAAATTTCATGAAAAAACATTAACGTATGAAAAAGTTATAAAGGTTTTACAGTGGTTTTCACGTTTTCACAAAATAAATGGGTTTTCACACGATCCTAATCCTATATATATTATATATATAATATAAACTTTGACATGGGAGACTGTTTTGTTATGTTTATTTGATAGAGGGGGCCAGTGAACAACATCTTTTAAATAGATTATATATATAAGATTTTAAAGGAAGTTACATATGTATTTATAGAGGGGGTCTTACTCAACTCATATAGTAACAACTCCTCACTATAATTTTTGGATGTTAACCAGCCAAGACCATCTTTAACTACTACATCAAATAGTCAAACACAAATCAAGAGTTGTCAATAAGGAAGAGACATATATGATACTCTACATATATAACTATTACACTGAATGAAATTTTTTGGATTGTCAATATAGCTTTTAAAGTAACAACTCATTACTTCAGTGAACATAAAAAGGTTTTTGATGTTAACCAGTGAACACCACCTTTAACTACTGTATCAAATACAAATGAAGATTTGTCAATAAGGAAGATAAATATATGATAGTCTACATATACAAATATTACACTGAGTGATTTTTTTTTTTTGATTGTCAATACATCTTTCATTTATGATTTTAGCTACATGACAGGTTAACTATTAAAGAATAAAATACTTCAAAAAAACTAGCAAGCCAGCAAAAAAATAATGTTCTGCCACTCTTTTTAAATTTATTTTCGCTAATCATTCCCCGCACTCACATTTATATGTGGTTTTTCAGATACAACCACCTCCAAAGATCCTCATGTCCCGTCTACACTTTCCAGTTTTGTTTCTTTAAGCAGGACAAGGTGATCATAATTTATCAGTTGTAGTGGGGGTGATGAGTTGTAACGGTTGTATTAAACTACACATGGGACTAATTTTGACATGTTTAAATATTATTCTTTTTTTTTATCTCAAGGTTTCACTGTGTAATGCAATATTTTTTAAGATTTGTGCTTATGATTTAGGTGTTATTTTATGTTGTAATTTGTGCTTTCTTATAGGCGTCAGACAATGGCGTGACCTGTTTGCCGGAAGAAGTAGACAATTATTCAAAAATTTCAAAGTTGGATGTGGAGGTATCTTCAAATGCTAATTTTGTGATTCTTATAAGTTCAACCCCAATTACCCTAAATGATTAACAATTTATCTGATCAGGTGGTCACTTCTAATCATCCTATACTGATATGATTTTAGGATTTTTCAAAGAATATAATTATTTACTAATCCAGGATCTGTTACGAATATCACGCTTAGTTCTCTTAGGATTGGTTTCTGATCAGGTGGTCGCTTCGTCCTATACTGATTCGTGTGTTGCTGTTTGGCTATGGGCTATGCATGATTCTTATTCGTTTCTGTTCCAGGTTTGTGATTTTATTTGTTTTTCTTAATTTTCTTTGTAATATGTCTTCTTAGGTGTAGGAATGTTAAACCTTTGTTAGTTTATATAATGTGTGGTGAGTTTTTTTTTTCTTCGTTTGGGTATTTTTGTTTCAATTTTCTTTGTTATATCAGACTTCAATTTCTTAGAGTGATTTGTATTAGTGGATTTGTTTGCATCTACGACCTGCATGTGGATTTTACCATATCCGATGGCTGCATCTGGTATGATTTCTAAAGATCTCTTTCTTTCACAATTTAGGGATCATAACAAATGGACCATAATGCATTCAGTAGGCGTGTAGAAGAGATCGTCATTGAGGTAGTGTCATTGGGTTCTTATGTATAATTATATATTATTATAAGACTGTATATTGTATATTATCCATTTAAAGTTTTCAGGATGAAGTGAAGTAATGTCAGAAACTGAAACTGCTCCATCATTGAAAAAGCATTCCATTCTCTTTTATTTTATTTTTTATTATGTTAATTTAATCTGATCTTGTAGTTGTTTTGTAGGTGGAGAGATGTTTAGTTTATGTAGTAAGGAAAGTTTTGGGCTCTGGTATAATTCCAAGAAAATGAAGTAGGGTTAGACTTCTGTTTTGTTTCTTCCCATTAATTCTTTTGCTATATTGTTTCTATCCATAGTGTATTAGATGTAATACTAATGGTATATATATAATTTTGTATGCATATCACAGTGGTTTAAAATTGTTCTTTGATTTAAGTTTCGTTTTTTTCTTATCGCAGGCTTCATTCGGATATCTTCCTGATTGGTAAAGGTTAATTTCATTTGACTTTTGAATTACAGTTAAAGAAGTATTAGAAGTTTTGGATTTATTTGACTGCTCTGAAGTAATGACTACTAACCGAAATAAGCATTGTATTTTTGGGTTATATATGGATGATTAATTTGTAGGTGGTTTGTGACGAGTGAGAAGGATGCATGATGACTGAAGACTGTATTCTTCTAGTGTCGTTTATTACTTTAAGTTGTTTAATGTTAGGATCTTGGATAATAATATTATAACTTATTTTTGTTTAATTCTTTTGTTATTGAAATGACTTATTTCAATGATAATTAAACTTTATTTATTCAGTTAGTTGAAGTTTATCTATCGATAAGTTGATGGTATCTTATTTGTATTTATAAATCATGTTAATGAGAACAATTTTAAGGATGTTGGTAATCGTCCTTAAGGTAGGTATGCTCATATGCATCTTAAAACCTTATAAAGTATCCTATTTTGTGGTTTATTAGGACGCTATTATGTGTCCTATTTTGTGGTTTATTAGGACACTCTAACATGTCCTATTTTGTGGTTTATTAGGACGCTATAACGTGTCTTATTTTATGGTTTATTAGGACGCTCTAAGTTTATAGGACCCCTTTAGAAAGGACACTTTTATTAGTGGTCCTATTATCTCATGCGTCCTAAAAAATAACATTTTAGGACCTTTTTGGGTGTCCTATCAAGCTACTTTTGTTGTAGTGAATTTATTGTTACGATTACTCGTTTCACGTCGAAAATCCATTTTTCATCCCGGATATCGTTTTCGCCCAAACAAAGTCTCATTGGACTCGTAGGATCAAACCGGACTCAACCCGACCCGACTCGAGACCCGGTTCGGCCCAGAAGGCCCAATGGGCCTACGGCCCAAACTCTTTTTCTTTTCTTTCCTTTCCTCGGCCCAAACCCTTTTCCGGCCCATCTTTTTCTTCTTTCTCGGCCCAACGAGCCCGTTCCCTTCTTCTTTTCTTTTCTTTTGGGCCGAAGCCCAATGTCCTCCCTCTCTTTCCTTCGGACCCGAGTTCGAGCCCACCATCTCCCTCTCTTCTTCTTTTCTTTTTTTCCGGTTCTCCTTCACCCTATTCTCCCATTCGGTTGTGACCACAACCTCAACCAAACTCCCAACTATACCAACTTGACCTTGAAGTGTTGTGTCATCTTGATTGACCACACTTGTCCCTAATAGTACAAAGCAACATGGTTAACCCTTGGTTAATGGGTTTAACCACTTACACAAGGAGCATGCTTGTCTCCCTTAGCCATCATTTCCATCTTTTGTCCCTCTTGTCCCATGCCCCTCTTTGGCCGGCCTACATACACCCACACCATACTTCTACATTCCAAGTTCCAAGGCCACAAGTACTTGAGAAACAAGCATGGTCCAACCTCCTCTTTTCCTTCTTCCTTGTTTCGGCTAGAAACAAACCGAAACACACCCTTTTCGGTTCCTATGCAACCGAACCAACCATCATCACCTCACCATCCTACTTTTAAACAATCAAGTCCCTCATTTCTCACTTATCAACTTCAAGAACAAACACACATATCCTCTCCTTCTCTTCTCTTTGCTCTCGGCCTAACAACAAACCACCACCACCATCATTTTTTCTTCATCAATCTCCATCCATTCAAGATCCTAAACTAACCTTTAGCCAAGGTAAATCACCAACAACTTATATTTCATCATCTTTCTTTCATTTCTTCTTCTAATCCTTCAAGAACAAACCTTTCTAATCCTTGTTTTTCATGTCAAAATCCATGACAAACCTTGAACTTTCATCACCATTCTTACACATTTCAAGATCAAGGTTGGGTTTGGAGCTAAACTTGGAAGCTAGTTCAACAACCCATTAACGTCATTACCGATCCGGAAAGCTTTAAGTGAGGAGAATTTACCTTCTTTGATTATTTCTCACTAAATCTTTTATTCCTATATGTCACATGTCATGTTCATGAGTTAGTCTTGATTTGGTTGTTGTATGAATTACTAACAAAAATAAATGTTAGTATGGTTATGTGTTTGTGATGGAAACTAGATATGTTTAAAAGATTATTTGACAAAATATATATATATATAACTTGTATTTTGTTAAAAAGAATCGCTTTAAATGACCAAGGTTGGAAAATATTGGTTCTTGTATGTTAAATATAATTTGGAACACTTATCTTGGTGAAAAATGGACATACAAAGTGTTAGAAATCGGAATTTCATGGAAAATATAAGTTTTATGAAAACTGGGCAGAGATGACACTTATTCCTGCGTGTCATAAATCTGCTGTCATCTGTGAACCATATGAACAAAAACACTGAACAGGGATGACACTTATTCCTGCGTGTCATAAAACTGCTGTCATGCAGAAAAATATATATTTTTCTAAATCTCCAAAACACTTGTATTTGACTCCAAACCAAAACCCAAGTTCACAAAAGGATGATTTTGAGTCATAAAAGTGTTTACCAAGGATTTAAACATGAAACTTCAAGAAAATAGAACATGGAATTTTTATGACAAAATTTCCACTTATTTTTATGAAAAATTAAGTTTAAGACTTTTGACAAGTTGTGACCACTTAGGACTTGTAATGTATTTCTAGGGATGCCAAAGGTGTTTTACTAAACATACTAAATAATTCGAGAAGTCAAACACTTGGAAACAAAAGGGTTAAATATCTTAATTACGACGTTTCGATAAAAATTGCAATTTATTTCCAATTGAGAATTGGGTCTAGTTCAAAACATGAAACATGTTAGTTTTGACATATAAAAATACTTTATAAAGTTCGAATGAAGAAAAACATGTTTTATAAACAAACCGGACAAAAACTATAACTTTCGGTTACTCGAAAACGTCGGATTTTACAAGTTAAACTTCCAATAATTTATTTGGCAACTCAAAACCCTAAAACACATTAGGACAAGTCCACTAACAAATCCTAAGTGTTAGAGAAAACTTAAAATGTCATAACATCGTCATGACAGTCAAACTGGCGAAGCCGGTTAACCACCGGACGAACCTACGCTTAATTTTACCAAAATATAACTTCGTATATTTATGGAAACATTTATTCATATTAAAGGAAGATTATATGTATTAATCGAAAAGTCCAAAATCTTACAAATATTTAGCGAATTAAATATTTACGATTTTCCTAACGTTTAATGAAAAATAATCCATAATATTCAATATTTATTTTTCAAACGTAATCATTATTTATTTATTCAGATAAATGATAAACTCCATCAACTTCAACACTATTTATTTGACAATAAATAAGTCCTAGGATTTCCATCACCTTTATCGGGTAATAACCAGTCGAGACTTAACCTTGAACATAGAGTGACGTATTCACTAACTCTAGATAGCCAAACCCTAATACGTCATAACATTACTTTGTAGACGTTGCTAGGCTAAGTTCAATCAAACATACCTGACATCCACCTTCAAACAAGTGAGTCTTCACGGCCCCTTTTACTTTTCTGTTTTCTAACTTGGGGGAGAATTCAATGAATGCTTTTCAACTTCAAACTGTCTGATATTATGATAACTGTACGACGTAATGATTGCATGTTCTTTTCATTTCCCCAATCTGTGTATTCATGTTGATTCATGTTATATGCCTAAGTCCCACTATTAATTGGATTCAATTAGTTCATTCGAAACGATAGCTTGTGAATAGATCTATTTGGGTTGACAACCCTACTCTGACTTGGTCGCTCCAGTCATGACTCCATGGTTATAGTCAAGGGGTACATTTGTTATTCTTGTCATTCGGTGTTCTTGGGGAAGAACGTCAGGAGTGGGTAAACAGTTAGTTTTGAATTCAAGGTTCATGTTTGATCTTTACAACAACAGTGTCAACAAACTAATATCAAGGCAAGCCAAACATTTTCAAACATGTTTTCAAACAGTTCAGTGTCATTAAACCTGTGAAACTCACCAACAATTATGTTGACTCTTTTTATTCTTGAATTCTCAGGTGATTAAAGACTGCAACTCCATGTTTTTCTGTTGTGATCCTGCTTGTCATATCATGGTCTGCCTGCTGTGTGTTCATGCATTTCATTTTGGAGATTTAGACGCATTACGCCTTAGGGTAGTTATGTTTATAAATCTCATAACTTGTCTTTTGGAAAACTTAACGTGTAACCACTACTCTATTTCCGCTGCCACGTTTTAGATGTTTAATTTAAATGTTTGAAACTTACATTTTCAGAAGACAAATGGTTTAATTAAATGTTCATTAGACGTCATCATTCATAACCATGACCATGATGCCAAATCAGTCACATGCCCACATTTAGTCATTTTCTCGGGGTGTGACAGACGTGGTACCAGAGCCATGGTTATAGTGAATTAGGATGCATCGGTCTGCACCTAGTCTATAACCTAAGCTCTGCATCATTCATTTGTGTGTGTGTGTGCATTCATGCATTGCCTTGTATGTGTGCCAACTTGCAAACTAATGTGTTTGTTTTACTTGATTGCCTTACATAGTATTAAATATATTATTGTTATAACTTGGAAATGTCACAGCATGGCAAACAAAGAGATAGTCGAGATACCTTCTGACTCCGAGCCAGAGCCAGACTACACTCCGTCTTCGCCGGATTACGTGCCTAGGTCGCCGGAGTACACGCCGTCTTCTCCTGTTCTTGAGACTGCTCCTGTGATTGCACCTCTTCCTGACTATTCGACGCAGCCGGACGCTACACGGGACAACTGGGATCCTATCACGTCAGACGACGAGTTCTACGAGGACGACCCTGAGGAGACTATTCCTGCTACATTCTACCCTCCTGTCGCAGTGATGTCTGTTCCTGACCCCATTGTCTCTGTTCCTGACCCTGTTGTTTCTGTGCCTGACCCTGCTATGACTCATCCCCCTGCACGAGTTCTTGACCCTGCATCTACCCCTGCACCGTCTCATCGTCTCTACTGCTTCACTCCAGGTGGTCATAGGCTTAAGCATACACCTAGAAAATCCGTCATTCGCACTCGCCCTATGCCCACTGCCCCTGTTGATGAGCCTGCCCCAAAAAGGCAGTGCGTTTCCGAGCCACCCATTGTTTCATCTGTCCCTGTGCCACCGTTTGTTTCATCTGTTCATGAGGTAGGAGAGTCGTCTGCCTCAGCTGCTGCTCGTACTGCACCCATCTATGAGGGTATCCCTGTTCCATTTCCTGACCTTCACTTCATTCAGTCACGTTTGTCTGGGCATGATGATGCCATCCGTCGAGTCATTGCTAAGCTTCGTGCATTGCTGTCTTATCATACCGTTCAGACCCTTAAGACACGCCTGACTTCTATTGAGGATCATGCCTTTGCTACCGGACTTGCTATGGATTCACTGCACGCAAACTTCACTGATGTTTCTGATTCGACCACTACCATGATGCTGACTGTGGAGATGCTCCAGATGCGTATGCAGGCTATGGAGGATTCGATGAGGATATTCCAGACGTTTATGGCTTCGCTCAGCCAGGTTGCCGGACTGTTCGTCATGCCGCCATTATCACCATTTCCCAGAGGCCCGTACTAGTGGTACTACCTAGTGATGCATTCGTGTCATGTTTAATTAATGTATGAAAACTATGTTGTATTTTGGCAAATGGAGCTGCGCCTCCGACTTTTGAAACAGTTATGGTATGTTCGTACTAGAATTGTAATGCTTGTCATGATGTATGTTTTCGGATATTAATTAACTGTGGTTGTATTACTTTCATTGTAGCTTTTTATGGATGTATGGATGTTATGGTTGTTATGCATGTATGGTTGTTCATTATAGATATGTGGACTTTATATTGTTATACATATACATTGTCTAATTACGTTTCTGGTTTACATTCGTGAATTAAGAAAAACATGTCTGGACGCCGAGGACGCCCGCCGCTTAACCGGAACAATCCACCTCCACCTGTACACATGAACGCTGAGCAAGTCGAGGCTTTAGTTGCCCAACGTATTGCTGATGCCATCGCCGCTAATGAAGCGAATCGCGCCGCCGGAGGCCCTGGAGAAGGTGCTACTGGTGGTAAGACCTTCGATAAATGTTGGAAACCCGAAAATTTAAATTCCCCCGAATTGTTTTCAAGGTTTTTAATCTAACGTTTCAGGTGCCCGTGGATGTACCTATAAGGACTTCATGAGTTGTAAACCTATCAATTTCAAAGGTACCGAAGGTGCTGTAGGTCTCATTCGCTGGTTCGAAAAGACCGAATCTGTTTTCCGTATCAGTAACTGCCCCGACCACTCTAAGGTCAAATTTGCTGCTTGCACATTCATTGATGGTGCTCTCTCGTGGTGGAATTCGCATGCCGAAACCGTCGGAACTGACCAAGCACACGCCATGCCTTGGGAAGAATTGAAACAACTGTTGAGAGATGAATACTGCCCGCGGGAAGAACTTCAACGTTTAGAAGTTGAATTCTGGGGACTCACCATGAATGGGTCTGATATTGCTAGATACACCAAGAGATTCCATGAACTGGCTCATTTATGTTCTTCAATGGTGACACCACTATATAAGAAGATCGAGCGTTACATTTGGGGTTTAGCACCCAACATTCAAGGGAATGTGTTGTCTTCCAACCCTACCACTCTGCAAGCCGCCGTTCGTTTGGCACATAGTCTGACCTATCAGGCTACGCGCCAAGGTGTCTCCTTTGCTAAGAAGACTTCTGATCAATCCAAACCTGTTGCTGATGTCTGTTCACCGTCTTCTTCGTCTGGAAAGAAGTTTGACCGTAAACGCAAACGCGGTCACTCCGGTAAAAAGAATTCTGAGAAGCGATCTGAGAAACAACCTGAAAAAGCCTCTGAACCAGTCAAAGCTTTTGTTGCTACTGCTTCCACTCAGGAACCAAAGAAATCTGGCTACACAGGGAATCAACCTCTGTGCCCAAAGTGTAACCTTCATCATACGCTGGATTGCGGTAATGTCTACTGCAACAACTGTAAAACCAAAGGTCATATTTCCAGAGACTGTCCATCCCGCACCTGCTATGGTTGTGGAGCTGTTGGACACATGAAGAACCAATGTCCAAAGAAGAATCAAGCTGTTGGAACTGCCCGTGGAAGAGCTTTTGTGATGAACACTGGAGAAGCCCGACAGGACCCAAATACTGTCACTGGTACGTTCATCCTTAACAATAATTATGCCTCTGTTTTGTTTGATACCGGTGCGGAGAAAAGCTTTGTGTCTACCGATTTTTGCCCTTTACTTAAAAGCAATCCATGTGCCTTAGACACTAAGTACACCGTAGAACTAGCAGATGGTAGCCTAATTGAAACTGACAAGGTTTTCCAAGATTGTTCCCTACACCTTTCCGATCATCCGTTTAGCATTGACTTACTGCCCGTCGAATTGGGAAGTTTTGATGTCGTAATTGGCATGGACTGGTTATCGAAGAATCGCGCAGAAATCATCTGTCATCTTAAACAAGTCAAAATCCCGCTGGAAAATGGCGAAACTTTAACCATCCAAGGAGAGAAGAGTGGAACCAAGCTAGATATCATATCCTGTATGAAGACACGCCGATATCTTCGTAAGGGTTATCATTCCATTCTAGCACACGTCGTTGGTAAAGAATCCAAGGAGAAAGCACTGAAGGATGTCCCAATCGCCCGTGATTTTCCTGAAGTATTTCCTGAAGACTTGCCAGGACTGCCGCCAGCCAGACAAGTAGAATTTCAAATCGATCTTGTTCCAGGTGCTGCTCCTGTAGCCCGTTCTCCCTATCGTCTCGCACCTTCTGAAATGCAGGAATTATCCAATCAGTTGCAAGAACTATTGGATAAAGGATTCATTCGACCCAGTTGCTCCCCTTGGGGTGCACCTGTTCTTTTCGTCAAAAAGAAGGATGGATCATTTCGCATGTGCATCGACTATCGCGAGCTAAACAAATTGACTGTGAAGAATCGTTATCCACTACCAAGGATCGACGACCTGTTCGATCAACTTCAAGGATCAAGCTATTATTCAAAGATCGACCTACGATCCGGATATCACCAGTTAAGAGTTCGTGAAGAAGATGTTGCCAAGACTGCTTTTAGAACCCGTTATGGTCACTATGAGTTTCTAGTGATGCCATTTGGCTTAACAAACGCGCCCGCCGTATTCATGGACTTGATGAATCGTGTGTGTAAGCCATACTTAGACAAGTTTGTGATTGTGTTCATAGACGACATCTTGATCTACTCCCGTAGTAAAGAGGAACATGAGCAACACTTAAAACTTATCTTGGAGTTACTCAAGAATGAGAAGTTGTACGCGAAGTTCTCAAAGTGCGACTTCTGGCTTCGAGAAGTACAATTCTTGGGTCATGTTGTTAATGAGAAAGGAATTCATGTCGACCCTTCCAAGATTGAAGCAATTAAAGATTGGAGTGCACCCACTACTCCGACTGAAACTCGTCAATTTTTAGGACTCGCTGGCTATTATCGAAGATTTATCGAGAACTTTTCAAAGATAGCCCAGCCTCTGACTGCACTCACCCAGAAGGACAAGAAATTTGTCTGGGATTCTAAAGCCGAAATCGCCTTTCAGTTGTTGAAGCAAAAGTTGTGTGACGCACCCATTTTGTCCTTGCCTGAAGGAACAAATGATTTTGTGGTATACTGTGACGCATCCCGTCAAGGCCTAGGATGTGTACTTATGCAACGAGACAAGGTCATTGCTTATGCCTCACGACAATTGAAAATACACGAAAGGAATTACTCGACTCACGACCTTGAGCTTGGAGCCGTTGTCTTCGCTCTGAAGATTTGGAGACATTACCTATACGGTACGAAGTGTACACTTTACACCGATCATAAGAGTCTTCAACATATATTCAATCAGAAAGAGTTGAACATGAGACAACGACGTTGGATTGAGTTACTAAACGATTATGATTGTGAAATCCGTTACCACCCAGGCAAAGCTAATGTCGTTGCCGACGCATTAAGCAGAAAGGACCGAGTGAAACCTCTCCGTGTTCGCGCTCTTACATTAACTATCCAATCCAATCTCACCTCTCTTGTCCGTGAAGCCCAGGTCGAAGCCCTCAAAAATGAAAATATCCCTAATGAAGGCTTACGTGGAATGGAAAAGCAATTAGTCAAGAAGTCGGATGAAGCTTATTATTTCATGGAAAGACTGTGGTTACCAAATTTCGGTTCAGTGAAGAAATTGGTCTTAGATGAAGCTCATAAGTCTAGGTATTCAATCCACCCTGGTTCAGATAAGATGTACCATGGTTTGAAAGAGTTGTATTGGTGGCCTAACATGAAGGCTGAAGTCGCCACATACGTTGGTAAGTGTTTGACTTGCGCGAAGGTCAAAGCTGAAAATCAAAAACCTTCCGGTTTACTCGTTCAACCCATAATCCCAGAGTGGAAATGGGAAGGAATTTCCATGGACTTCATTACCAAGTTGCCAAAGACTCGAGCCAGAAACGATGCCATCTGGGTTATTGTCGACCGTCTAACCAAATCCGCTCACTTCCTGCCCATTCAGGAATCGTACACCACTGAACAACTTGCCAAAATTTACATGAAGGAAATTATATCTCGTCATGGAGTACCTATTTCTATTATCTCAGATCGAGATAGCCGTTTCACCGCCCGATTTTGGCAAACCCTTCAGAAAGCTTTGGGTACTCGCCTTGATATGAGTACAGCTTATCACCCCCAAACTGATGGCCAAAGTGAGAGAACTATCCAGACTCTTGAAGACATGCTTCGTGCTTGTATCATTGATTTTGGTAACAGTTGGGATGAACATCTACCATTAGCTGAGTTTTCTTATAACAACAGCTATCATACCAGTATTCAAGCCGCCCCCTTCAAAGCTTTGTACGGAAGAAAATGCCGTTCACCACTTTGTTGGACTGAAGTCGGTGACATCCAACTCACCGGTCCCGAACTGGTACATGAAACCTCCGAAAAGATCACTCAGATTCACAATCGATTGAGAGCTGCCCGCGACCGACAGAAGAGATACGCTGATAATCGACGCAAACCATTGAAGTTATTCAAAGGAGATCGTGTCATGCTTAAAGTAGCACCTTGGAAAGGTGTTATTCATTTCGGTAAACGTGGAAAGCTTAACCCTCGCTACATTGGTCCTTTTAAAATCATCGAGGAAATTGGACCAGTAGCATACCGTCTTCAGTTACCCCCCGAACTGAGTAGAGTTCATGACGTGTTCCACGTCAGTAACTTGAAGAAGTGCTTGTCTGATGAATCTGTGGTCATTCCCCTGGATGAAATCGAGATTGACGATCGTTTACATTTCATTGAGACCCCTGCTGAAATCTGTGATCGTGAAATCAAGCGGTTGAAGAGAAGTCGCATTCCCATCGTAAAAATTCGTTGGAACTCACGCCGAGGTCCAGAATATACATGGGAACGAGAAGATCAAATGCGCGAGAAATATCCACACCTCTTTGCCAATGCCGACAACCCTGGTGGTCAAGACTAAATTTCGGGACGAAATTTCTCTAACCGGGGGAGTATGTGACAACCCGTATTTTCCAGGTATATTTTAATATATTAATTAAGTGCAATTAGCTGTAAATCTATGTGCATTAGGCTAATTAGATGCCTTTACGTGCGAACGTAGACAATCTAGGTCCGACAACAATTACCCGTAATGGAAATCAACCAAAGATCCGCCACTATTCGAAATGGAACTTCAATAACAAGAAAATTCATAAACAATGTTTTGTGAAATCTAAATATAAAATGACTATTTTATATTTTCTAAACTTTTACGTTTTGAAAAACGTATTTCAAACACGTCGTTTATTCAAGCGACCATTCTAGTCCAACAATACTTTGGTTTTAATTCTAAAACTAATTCAATTTCAAACCGTTTATTTTCCTTCAAACTATTTAATTCCGTCAAACAAAATTTCGTGAACATTTAACAAAACCGCTCGTGTCGAGCAAACGTTTAAATATAAATCCGGAGTACATCATTAGTGCACAACAACATAAACACCAAATCCTGACAAGTGACATTCCAATTATCCGTAAACGTCCGCGATAAACAACAATATAATTTATTGTTACGATTACTCGTTTCACGTCGAAAATCCATTTTTCATCCCGGATATCATTTTCGCCCAAACAAAGTCTCATTGGACTCGTAGGATCAAACCGGACTCAACCCGACCCGACTCGAGACCCGGTTCGGCCCAGAAGGCCCAATGGGCCTACGGCCCAAACTCTTTTTCTTTTCTTTCCTTTCCTCGGCCCAAACCCTTTTCCGGCCCATCTTTTTCTTCTTTCTCGGCCCAACGAGCCCGTTCCCTTCTTCTTTTCTTTTCTTTTGGGCCGAAGCCCAATGTCCTCCCTCTCTTTCCTTCGGACCCGAGTTCGAGCCCACCATCTCCCTCTCTTCTTCTTTTCTTTTTTTCCGGTTCTCCTTCACCCTATTCTCCCATTCGGTTGTGACCACAACCTCAACCAAACTCCCAACTATACCAACTTGACCTTGAAGTGTTGTGTCATCTTGATTGACCACACTTGTCCCTAATAGTACAAAGCAACATGGTTAACCCTTGGTTAATGGGTTTAACCACTTACACAAGGAGCATGCTTGTCTCCCTTAGCCATCATTTCCATCTTTTGTCCCTCTTGTCCCATGCCCCTCTTTGGCCGGCCTACATACACCCACACCATACTTCTACATTCCAAGTTCCAAGGCCACAAGTACTTGAGAAACAAGCATGGTCCAACCTCCTCTTTTCCTTCTTCCTTGTTTCGGCTAGAAACAAACCGAAACACACCCTTTTCGGTTCCTATGCAACCGAACCAACCATCATCACCTCACCATCCTACTTTTAAACAATCAAGTCCCTCATTTCTCACTTATCAACTTCAAGAACAAACACACATATCCTCTCCTTCTCTTCTCTTTGCTCTCGGCCTAACAACAAACCACCACCACCATCATTTTTTCTTCATCAATCTCCATCCATTCAAGATCCTAAACTAACCTTTAGCCAAGGTAAATCACCAACAACTTATATTTCATCATCTTTCTTTCATTTCTTCTTCTAATCCTTCAAGAACAAACCTTTCTAATCCTTGTTTTTCATGTCAAAATCCATGACAAACCTTGAACTTTCATCACCATTCTTACACATTTCAAGATCAAGGTTGGGTTTGGAGCTAAACTTGGAAGCTAGTTCAACAACCCATTAACGTCATTACCGATCCGGAAAGCTTTAAGTGAGGAGAATTTACCTTCTTTGATTATTTCTCACTAAATCTTTTATTCCTATATGTCACATGTCATGTTCATGAGTTAGTCTTGATTTGGTTGTTGTATGAATTACTAACAAAAATAAATGTTAGTATGGTTATGTGTTTGTGATGGAAACTAGATATGTTTAAAAGATTATTTGACAAAATATATATATATATAACTTGTATTTTGTTAAAAAGAATCGCTTTAAATGACCAAGGTTGGAAAATATTGGTTCTTGTATGTTAAATATAATTTGGAACACTTATCTTGGTGAAAAATGGACATACAAAGTGTTAGAAATCGGAATTTCATGGAAAATATAAGTTTTATGAAAACTGGGCAGAGATGACACTTATTCCTGCGTGTCATAAATCTGCTGTCATCT
The DNA here is from genome assembly GCA_039602395.1 of Deinandra increscens subsp. villosa. Taxonomy (NCBI): domain Eukaryota; kingdom Viridiplantae; phylum Streptophyta; class Magnoliopsida; order Asterales; family Asteraceae; genus Deinandra; species Deinandra increscens. The sequence continues at coordinate 3,715 of JBCNJP010000871.1, read as the reverse complement.
GTGAACCATATGAACAAAAACACTGAACAGGGATGACACTTATTCCTGCGTGTCATAAAACTGCTGTCATGCAGAAAAATATATATTTTTCTAAATCTCCAAAACACTTGTATTTGACTCCAAACCAAAACCCAAGTTAACAAAAGGATGATTTTGAGTCATAAAAGTGTTTACCAAGGATTTAAACATGAAACTTCAAGAAAATAGAACATGGAATTTTTATGACAAAATTTCCACTTATTTTTATGAAAAATTAAGTTTAAGACTTTTGACAAGTTGTGACCACTTAGGACTTGTAATGTATTTCTAGGGATGCCAAAGGTGTTTTACTAAACATACTAAATAATTCGAGAAGTCAAACACTTGGAAACAAAAGGGTTAAATATCTTAATTACGACGTTTCGATAAAAATTGCAATTTATTTCCAATTGAGAATTGGGTCTAGTTCAAAACATGAAACATGTTAGTTTTGACATATAAAAATACTTTATAAAGTTCGAATGAAGTAAAACATGTTTTATAAACAAACCGGACAAAAACTATAACTTTCGGTTACTCGAAAACGTCGGATTTTACAAGTTAAACTTCCAATAATTTATTTGGCAACTCAAAACCCTAAAACACATTAGGACAAGTCCACTAACAAATCCTAAGTGTTAGAGAAAACTTAAAATGTCATAACATCGTCATGACAGTCAAACTGGCGAAGCCGGTTAACCACCGGACGAACCTACGCTTAATTTTACCAAAATATAACTTCGTATATTTATGGAAACATTTATTCATATTAAAGGAAGATTATATGTATTAATCGAAAAGTCCAAAATCTTACAAATATTTAGCGAATTAAATATTTACGATTTTCCTAACGTTTAATAAAAAATAATCCATAATATTCAATATTTATTTTTCAAACGTAATCATTATTTATTTATTCAGATAAATGATAAACTCCATCAACTTCAACACTATTTATTTGACAATAAATAAGTCCTAGGATTTCCATCACCTTTATCGGGTAATAACCAGTCGAGACTTAACCTTGAACATAGAGTGACGTATTCACTAACTCTAGATAGCCAAACCCTAATACGTCATAACATTACTTTGTAGACGTTGCTAGGCTAAGTTCAATCAAACATACCTGACATCCACCTTCAAACAAGTGAGTCTTCACGGCCCCTTTTACTTTTCTGTTTTCTAACTTGGGGGAGAATTCAATGAATGCTTTTCAACTTCAAACTGTCTGATATTATGATAACTGTACGACGTAATGATTGCATGTTCTTTTCATTTCCCCAATCTGTGTATTCATGTTGATTCATGTTATATGCCTAAGTCCCACTATTAATTGGATTCAATTAGTTCATTCGAAACGATAGCTTGTGAATAGATCTATTTGGGTTGACAACCCTACTCTGACTTGGTCGCTCCAGTCATGACTCCATGGTTATAGTCAAGGGGTACATTTGTTATTCTTGTCATTCGGTGTTCTTGGGGAAGAACGTCAGGAGTGGGTAAACAGTTAGTTTTGAATTCAAGGTTCATGTTTGATCTTTACAACAACAGTGTCAACAAACTAATATCAAGGCAAGCCAAACATTTTCAAACATGTTTTCAAACAGTTCAGTGTCATTAAACCTGTGAAACTCACCAACAATTATGTTGACTCTTTTTATTCTTGAATTCTCAGGTGATTAAAGACTGCAACTCCATGTTTTTCTGTTGTGATCCTGCTTGTCATATCATGGTCTGCCTGCTGTGTGTTCATGCATTTCATTTTGGAGATTTAGACGCATTACGCCTTAGGGTAGTTATGTTTATAAATCTCATAACTTGTCTTTTGGAAAACTTAACGTGTAACCACTACTCTATTTCCGCTGCCACGTTTTAGATGTTTAATTTAAATGTTTGAAACTTACATTTTCGGAAGACAAATGGTTTAATTAAATGTTCATTAGACGTCATCATTCATAACCATGACCATGATGCCAAATCAGTCACATGCCCACATTTAGTCATTTTCTCGGGGTGTGACATAATTTGAGCCACAAGTTTATTTACATGTATCCCCCCTCCCATAAATTGTAGTGGTCCCCCCTGAAATTTGTGGTTGAGATTTAGTTCTCAAAAGTTCTCAAAACAAAAAGTTCTCATTTGAACCTAACCCTATATATATATATATATATATGTATATATATATATATATATATATATATATATATAGAGAGAGAGAGAGAGAGAGAGAGTGTTAGGGTAAATTGGAAACAAGCTTGAGTTGAGGAAACATGGGAAACATCTTTAGTGCCATTGATCAACTTGATCCTATGGTCCTTCTTTTTCCTACCATTTCTCTTTATTTTTTTAACTTATTTATTTGCTTAACTCATGAGGGACCCATGAGAAGGGTAAAATTGTAATGTTATCCTTTTTATTTTTTATTATTTTCAGAGATGTTAATCTCGATTTCTACATTAGTATAGCACATCTCAAAATTTTCAAATCTTTTCAAAATGTAAAGAAGCACCTCCTCCTATATCCTCCTCCACAACCATACCATATTTGTAGATCTACACCCATCACCTCCCCTTCCCACCTTGATCACCACATCAAAAACCGTACACCGTTGTCATCGCGTCATTGGCTCCCCGATGTGCTCCGCGCCGCCGCTGTTGTGCATCACCACCGCCAATCTTCTAAAACCCATCACCGCTGCCATCACGCCACTCCAGAAGAGCCACACGCGCGGTTAAATCATCACGGTTAAATCGACGAGATCCGTTGGTCGGGAATATCTCTTGAACATCGATGAGCTCCATCGGAATATCGCGTGAGGGATTCAAAGTATTTTATATATTCAATGTACCTAGTTATCGATGAGCTCGATCTCAAAATCTTTCATGAGTGTCGTCGGGATAAAGCCAATTGCTTGAGTTTTGGATAAGGGCAAACTAGATTTTATGGAAAAGATGAACAATGAACCTTAACGATTTCTTGGAGAACATGATAATAATAATTATTTATTGAAAATAATTATGTTACATAGATTTATTGAAAATGATATTGACAGAAAGCTTTATTTCACATTGAATTAAACAATGATTATATCTTCTTACTCTAATAAACAATTACAATTATTGACACATGTCAACACTAGATTCATTCTCACAAAAGTTTTCCCTCTCAAATCTACTCTTTAATAAATCTTTTTTTATTGGAAATTATATCCTATTTTATAATCATGATATATTTTTATCATTTTATAATTATGGAATTATGACAATCATATATTAATTTATATCTCACTTTTATATAAAATAATTTTTAAACTATTATTATTTTCATTTAAAAAAAATATTTAGAATTAGAAACTTATAAATTAACAATAAACACTTATTTAGTGTGTTTTAAAATATAATTGAGCAAAAGTATATTTAATATTTTAATTAATGAATACCTAATACCATTTTACAAATTCAATCAGTGTTGCGTTGTAGGTGATACTATTTATAGAGAAATTCATAAGCGACAAAAAACATGTTCATAATATCCAATATTAAATAGTTTTTCCTACAATATCAAATGAGCAATGTTCATCCAATTTGAAAATTTTAGACATCGCGACTAATACAATTGTAAGTTTTCTAATGTATATCAACATAACATTTTTTATTGATAACATTATAATCTTTTGATTATAATTTAGATTTTATAC